>BRDA01028621.1:962-26546 GCA_036984385.1 Crenuchus spilurus | reverse complement strand
TCTCTCTCTGTCTGTCTCTCTCTCTCTCTGTCTGTCTGTTTCTCTCTCTCTCTGTCTATCTGTCTCTCTCTCTTTCTTTGTCTCTCAAAGCTTGCATTTGTATATGGGTTGTTGATGGCATTTTGCATTTTTGCCATCTGTCACACAAAATAAAATTATTATTATTATTATTATTATTATTATTATTATTATTATTATTATTATTATTAATAATAATAATAATAATAATAATAATAATAACTATTGTAATAATTCAAAATTCAGTAAATGGTTGAACATATACTAGTACATCTCTAAAATTTAGTAAATTGTAAAAAGTTAATTTGTGTTCATAATTCAATTCAAAAAGGTAAACTGTACTATGTGTGAATTATAGTCATATGACTTTTTTTGTTGATTTTCTAAAAGAAATCGAAGATCAAATGGATCAAGAAATAAAAATGTGACATATTGTATTTCCATGAAATTATATGCACCCATTTACATCCTACATTACAAGTCTACATTTTTGGACATACAATATATTCTTTTATAAATGCATTTCAATGTTAAATTTAGTAAAAAACAGTACTTCAAATAGCACTTTGATTAATAAAAATATTTTCATCAAGAAATCAATGATTGTCCCATTAAATAGCAAAAAAAAAATTACAGTGCAACTTTTGTGAGAAAAGTGCACCTCATTTAGCTCACCATATCAAAGCTAATAAAAATGTCCAAAAAAAACTGCCAAACTGACTTAAAACAAATTGGAATTGGCTCTTAACATTCACAATCAGTGCATGCCTGATATGTAAAAGTTCTACTATTATCCAAATGTTATCTGTGTGTTTGGGTTTTCAACATATAGACAACATAAGGTCCCACTGGATTCACATACATTTTGGTGTTTTGCTTTGCTGGTCTGCTCTCTTCTTGTTAGAAGTTGCTGTTGTCACACTGACACTTAAAACGCTGTCAACATTCCTTCCTCTGTCAATCATTCTCTCTCACTCTGTCTGTCTCTCTCTCTCTCTCACTCTCTCTCTAGTTGACTCCAGTGAGAGTGATGGCAGTGACTCAGAGCTTAGCGAGGCCAACAGTGACAGAAAGCCTTTCATCTCTGAGAGTATCAAAAGGAGACACTCAGGTAACTTTAACACAGTTCTTTACTTCTTAAAACTTAATAGTAATAAAACCAAAGTTCTCAATACTCAATACTCAACAAAATCGACAGTTTCTCTATTAACATTGACAATTTTTCTATTTTTCCTTCCCTAAAGGTAAAAAGTTTGGGTGTTGTCCTAGATGGCACTTTGTCATTTCAAACACATGTCAATAATATCACACGCACTGCATACTTTCACCATAGGAATATTAACCATCTTTGTCCCTCCCTTAACCTTCATACAGCTTCTATCCTTGTTAATAGTCTTGTCATTTCACATCTGGATTATTGTAATTCCCTCTTGCACTGTCTTCCCCTAAACATCCGTAGACTTCAACTGGTACAAAATAGCTGCTGCTTGAATCATTACCAAAACAACTTCAATTCAACACATCACCTCGGTCCTAGAGCAGCTCCATTGGCTTCCTGTCCATTTCCGCATCCAGTTAAAAATTTTGCTTCTTACATTTAAGTCTATACACAATTTGGCTCCTTCTTACCTTTCAGAACTTCTACACATTACCACACACTCTCGTACACTTAGATCCTCCTCTTCCATTAATCTTACAGTTCCTACTGCTTGTCTCAGTACCATGGAGAGCCGGGCCTTCAGTCGCTCTGCCCCTAAACTCTGGAATACACTTCCTCCTGACATCTGTAACATTCAATCACTTTCAGATTTTAAATCTAGACTTAAGACTCACCTTTTTAGATTAGCTTATTGTATTTGATATCTGATTTATTTTAGTGTTATTGTTTTGCTTTTTGTATTTTTATTGTTTTTATTGTACGGTGTCCTTGAGTGTCCAGAAAGGTGCCTTGAAATAAAATGAATTATTATTATTATTATTATTTACATTTTGCTGTTCACTGTGCAATATATGTTCCAGAAGCATCACAGTTTGCAACTGTTTTGCTTTGTTTGAAAAATTACTTTGTGTGAAAATTTAAAATATTTTTTTTACATTGACTTATATTTAAATTTAAGAAGGTTACTTCCTTTTCATGTGAAGTTCTCTTTTTGTGACAAAAAAAGCTGTATATTGAAAAAGGCCTTGAAATTTTTACATATTTGTTTTTGTCTATCTTTATGCTCATTATTATGAATGCCATTAAAATTATCATCAGGTGCTGAAAATGTTTTTAATCTTTTGATTATTTTTTATCATCAGATTGAACTTCTATGTCATATGAAAATACCTACCAAATCCACATCACAATTCCATTAACTTCTAGTATCTTGCAGATCATATATTTTACATATCTTTATTATAATTCATGGCAGTTAAATAAAACACTTGTTTGCATAGAATGTGCATCATGTGTGCATTCTTGAACCCTATCAACTTGTCAATAGGTGAGATAGGTGAGAACCTATCTTTCTCACAGTTATATATTGCAGCCTTCTCCAACTTAATGTGCTTTACAGCAGCCATTACACCCAGTTTGAGGGGTAATCTTCCTTGCCTATAGTAACTTGATTTGACCAAGAAACAGCTATTAGCTGTGGGGGAAGGAAGACACCTCTCAGGTAGTTTAATGTACAACTTTTAGAATTGTCAGTCTTCTGTGTCATTTTTCACAGAAAATGGTCCTATTCACAAGAAATGTTCACAGCTGTGATTTTTGTAGGGCCCCAATTATAAAGCAACATATTTTTCATGAAAATCTTTTTTAGTTGTTGTTGATGTCCTTGTGTTCTTTCATGACTATACTATGTCTTTTCTTTCTTTTTGAAAAGCTCTGTCAGAGTCAAGTGGAAGTCCTGCCCCCACACCCCTCCATTCCCTTCTGACCAGTACATCTCGTGGCAGCTACCTTTCTGAGAGTCGATCCAGTCTGGCCAGTGAGAGGAGCAGCCTTGCCCCCACTTTGGAAGATGAGGACACGGATCGGGTCCATCAGTCATTGAGTGAGTAATCACATACACTTGCTTGTTTTTATATTGTGTCACAATACAGAGACATAAGTCTATCAAATGTATATTACAGGTTTAAACACCATCTACACAAAAACTTTTCTTAAATCCGTATATGCTGTATCATGTTCATATGATGCTTATGCCAATTCTGTCAGATTACATTACATTGCTTCTGTTGAAGACGTATGTACATGTACAGTATATAAATAATTGTAAAGTATATATATATACATAAAAAAGTACAGTACATAAACATTTATGTTGCTTTTAATAAAATTTAATTCATGTTTTTAAAATTTTATAAAACAAGCATATTATTAAAATAATAAATAAAGTTATTTCCTGTCCAAAAGTCATTGCACATTAAATGTTATATTTTATATAAATAAGTACATTAATATGGTGCCAGAAATGTACAGAAAAAATTTACATTTGTTCCCTTTAGAAGAGAACATATGTATTATGTATTATTTTGAAAATCAACAAACTGCAATTTAGTTTCATTTAATTTGCACAATTTAATTTAGTTGAGGCCAAAACTTTATGTAAAGTAGGATAAAGACTTTCAAACTCAATGTTTAAAACTCCAAACAAAAAATCTCTATTTTTGTCAAGTCAATTAGAAATCTACCTTTTTTCCACATCAAAGGTCTGAAAACAAAGTCTGAAGGACTTTAATCAGCTTCTGACTGAACTGCAAAAAATAGGAGCTCATTATTGGACCTACCTTTTACAGTCAATACAATGGAAAAATCAAAGCAGCTCAGGCAAAACTTCAGAAAAATATTTTGGACCTCCACAATTTAGAGCCCTCTTTAGGAGCAATTTTGAAACAGCTAAAGGTACCACAAGCAATTGTGCAAACAATTTTATGCAGATATAAAAATGAAATGTCACAAACACTACATTGTTCAGGAAGTGCAAATTAAGTCCCAGAGCTGAACAAATTATGGTCTGAAAGGCTCAAATGAAACCAAAAAACAACAACAAAGGAACAGGTAAAGGAGCTAGAGGCAGCCAGTACCATTTAAAAAGTGCTACATTTCTATAGTTTGAAAAGCTGCCATGCAAGAAGTTCTTCCTTTTAGACAGGCATGAAAAACAGATTGGAATTTTCATATGGTCACCAGGACAAATGACCTAGCCTTTTAGAGGAGTGTTTTCTGGTCAAATAAAGCAAAAATGAACTACTTATCTTAATATATGGAGGAAAATGTTTTTAATTAAAAGAACGCCATCCCAACTGTGAAGCATGGTGGTGGCAGCAGCATACCATGGGCTGTTTTGCTGGGAAAGACTAGTGCATTTAAAAAATTTGATAACATCGCAAAGACAAAGGATTATTTAGAAGTTATGAACCCCAACCTGACTTAATTTAATTACACCAGTGTTCTGTCAGGAGGAATGGGCTGAAAGTCCAGAAAGTGCTATTAGAATCTCCAAAAATTAGAACATTGAGGAAAAAGTTGTGTATAAACAATATAATAACAATAATAATAATATCATTGTAAATAATAATTATGTGTATAAATTGTTTATAAATAATAATAAAATAATTAAATTCAAAAGTTTAAACTGTCATCTATTTTATGTTCATTACATGTTGACTTTCAAGCCTTTAATGTCTTAATGGTGATACTGTTTGAATCGTAATTTGCTCAAATTCAAAATGAAATATGGTGATAGACTGAGATTCTGGATTTTTGATTTTCATGAGCTATAAGTCATATTGATCAACAGTATAACATAAAAAGACTCAAAATGTCACTTGTTATGAATATAAAATAACAGTTTTAAGTGTAAAATTAAACAATTAAAAGGCAATGTCACCAAATATACATAATCAGAATATTATGATCGCCCTGGACGTCACAGATGCCATGCGACAGGGTTTGCTACATAAGTGAGCACACTAGTCAGTTGTAGCAGAGTGTAAAACCATCATCATACGTAAAGGACATGATAATAGCTGAAAGGTGATAGCTTCTCAGAAACTGCTTACATGGTGAGATGTTGTAGATCTGCTGTAGTGAAGTTGTACTGAGAATGGACTTCTTGTACATTGCCTCCCAATGGCGTAACAGTGGAGTCCCACAAGTCATGTATGCCAGAGGGAAATGATCACACCAGCAAGTGGCACAGAGCAATCGACATACTAAAATGGACCAGTTAGCCTTTGTAATGAACACAGGAGTGATAAGGAAAGTGTCAGGGATCATCATTGAGCAAACAGTACAAGGCTCATTATCGTACTGTATACTACTAGATAGGTGGTCATAATATTCTGATATGACTGTATATTAACAAAGTGTATGAAAATGTTTGATCCATTGAAAAGCTGATCTGGTAAGAAAAAGTACATAACCTCATTTACCTTGAAATATGTGGGGGTTGTGAAAAATCGAGTCTAGCTTAGATGTATGTAATCTTTTGTCCTCAACTGTAAATATTGCTCTCTCTCTCTCTCTCTTTGACACACACTCTAAACCAAGATTATCTGGCCTCCTCTGGACATGAGGATGCTGGCTAGTGTGCTGTAAATATGTGCTGTCCTGGAGAGGGCAGGATCAGCCTGAGCTCATCTGTCTCTACTACTGCAAGGACATAGCGAGGGATTACTTGTAGTCAGTGTTAACAACCTTAATGGTGTTCTGACAATACTGTGTGCTTTGCTGTAAGTATTTCCATAATTCTCAGATATGGACCTGCTTTTCTAATGTTGGTAATAGTTTGAATGAAAACTGACTGTCAAGTCTTCCTGAGGTTGAAGCAGCTAGGTTGCCATTGTTTGTAATAACCTGTGTGATGGATTGGAAAAGAGGCACTGTGACACTCTTACTCGAGCACATGATGATAAACATTAAAAAAAGAAAGAAAGTTGCTTCCCTGTAAGCTTCCATCATGTGGGACCTTCTAGTTTAAGACAACCAGCGAGTCTGTGGAATGTGAAACGGAGCATTTTATGTATTGTATTTATGGAAATGTATTCTGTGGAGTCTTGGCAAACTCCTCAGGGATCCACGCCAAGGAACCAAATGTCATATATGAAAACACTCTAAGATAAAGTTAATGGTGTGCATCAGTTTGTGAAGCTTCTGCTTTTCAGCTCTTTAGTAGGTGAAGCTCCTTCTCCCACATTTCCATGACTTGATATAGAACTGTGATAATTACTTTTTTCAGTTTATAACTCTTTTTTTTTAAGTCACATTGTCAGCAACTGACTAACCTATGAGTGATGTTTAGGCTGATCACATGTTGTAGCCACTTATATTTACACTCATTGTCCATTTTAGCTCCACTGACCATACAGGTGCACTTTGTAATTCTACAACTACAGACTGTAGTCCATCTGATTATTAGCCCCTTTTCACCCTGATTTTTAATGGTTAGGACCCCCAAAGGGCCATAACAGGGTAGGTATTATTTGAGGGGCTGATCATTTTTAGCACTGCAGTGACACTGATGTGGTGGTGGTGTGTTAGTATGTGTTGCTCTGGTATGAGTCGATCAGATGCCAATGTTTTTAAACACATAGTGTCACTGCTGGAGTGAGAATAGTCAACCAGTCACAGCTATCCAGCCAAGAGCGTTCTGTGTCCACCAAAGGACTTGAGGATGATTAGCACAAACTGTGAAACAACAGGTGAGCTACTGTCTCTGACTTTACCTCTACAAAGTGGACAAATAAGGTACTTGTGTGGACAGTGAGTGGGCACGATACACAATGATACACCACCACCACATCAGTGTCACTGCAGTGTTGAGAATGAGCCATGACCATTATAGTACTCTGGTGGTCCTGATCACTGATCTCAGGGGGCTAACAAAGTATACAGAGAAACAGAGGGACTAAATCTGTAATTGTAGAACTACAAAGTGCCCATATACGCTCTGTGGAGCTGGTAAAATTGATTGATTGATGTGTGTATTTATATGTACATTTTCTTCATTACACTTGAGCTGAATATAAATTGCCTTTGTATTTTGCATATATGGAGCTTCTCCTATATTCCCCGCACCTCTCTCTCTCTTTCCAAAGGACTCTGGCAACCCACCGGCTCGCGCACACCCAATTAGCCTTCATTTGCACAGTGATAGCACATGCTCTTTGCCTCTCTCTCCATTTGTACTGCTCACTTCTACAGTTAACAGTGCTACTTATGTACTCTCTTGACATGCTATTTGAAAGAAGTGCTCCTTTTCTCTTACTTAAGCCAGAGCTTTTAGCAGAGTAGAGATTGAAAATATCCTTCTGTCACTGGGATACTGCTCTGGTAAATTACACAGGGGTGTAATGATTCACAGAATGCCCTATATGTTGTGGTTATTGAACCACAGGATCTAACATTTTCAGTGCAGAAAATGCAGCATTAATTTTACTTTTCGTTTATATTACGTCAAAAGAAGAGCAGAGCAATTGCTGAAAGCTGAAGAACATTACAGTGAAAATAGTTTCATTTACCGCACAATGGGACGTTGCCTGTTTTAGAAATAATATAGATTGATCTTTAATAGAACAGTCTGATATCATAAAATGTACTTTGTAGTGTGCAATTACTTCATTCACAGCATATTTAATACTGAGTTGATATAGACTGCAGTTATTTACCATTTTAAACTGGAAATGTTCAGAAATATGATCACCTTAATATGCATTAGCTCAGGGGTGCACAATACGTCGATCGCGATCTACTGGTCGATCACAAAGGTGGGTTGATCGCATGGCATTAAAAAATAGACGTCAGCCTGTCATCCGTCCTTGCTATGAAATTTGTCACTTGATAGACATACAGGGAGATGAATCAAGCACTAGGGCCAAGCAGAAATCCAAGCTGCTCAATCTGTATCATATCTCACTTTAGACCGCCCACAAGCTCATTGATTGGCTGTGACATTTTTTGCTGACGTGTGATTGGCTATCCCCGCTATTGCTCCATCACACAGCGTCTGTCTGAACAGTACGTGTTCACCTGCCACTGTAAGTTGTTATCATGTTGAGCGTTTGTTGTCTGTGTCACGTCAGTTAGACGTATTTTAATATCAGAAAAAGGATATTAGCAGAGTGATTCATTATTATGGTCTTTGGCGTAGGCTCTAGTTCCAGTTTGCAGTATTCATTCTAGAGCAGATCCTGCCGGATAGATGGATTGGCATAGGCGAAGCCACCCCTCTGAGCAACAGGGCCGGACCAACCTTGTGGTGGTGCGGAGGAGGGAGGATGATGTTGACACATTGGCACCTGCAATTGATAGAGCAGAAACAAATTGCTTCCCTTCAAAGTTGAGTAGTAACTTGTGATTGGCCAGGAAGCGGAATGAATGAGTGAAGTAGTACTGGCTTAGGTAAGCACTGATGAGCGCCGAAGAATTATATTTTTATTGCAGAGCTTTTGCTTCCGCTTTCATGTATCATAACATGCATACCCCTATGTCAGTATCTTAATATGGAGCCAATAAAATGACTTGTGCTTGGTTGTCACTCATTAATGATGTAGTTGAATACCTGTAAGGTGACGAATGTTTTGTGATTAGTATAAAATCACACTGCCCATTGCTGCATAAACTCCCATTATAAAGCTGCAGGTGTGATGTTATCTATTGCTGGTGTCCCTCCATGCATCCAACAGGTCTCATTTATTTACAACACAGCTCAAGAATGCATTGCTCATGCTGTGGTTCCTGTTAGATTCTCTCCTGGGTGTCCAGAAATGACTTTTGTGCGAGCCCAGCGTGATTTATACAAGGTGCAGCAGTGGATCGTCATTAATCACTTCATAATGAGCTTTATCCAATGCAGCCATGCACTCCTGCTCCTCTCATTTGTTTTTTGCAGCATTATTCTTTCTCATACACACTGATTTTTAATCACAGCTCTTGCTCACTGCCTTATTTCAGTGCCCTGTGCATAAGCCCTAAGGGCTGAAGAATTTTAGAGTGTTTTAACTTTGGTCTGAACCCAAACCATAATAGACTGTGGAAACTTCACACTGGACTTCAGACACCTTTAATTCTGTATCTCTACACTCTTCCTCCAGACTCTAGGACCTTGATTTCCAAATGAAATGCATAATTGATATTAGGAATGTGGCAGTTGTAGCACAGGAAAAACATTATATTTATACTGTTTAAATAGTAATTTACTCAAATTTAGATTATTTAGATTCTAAGTCATACTGATCAACATTAAAACCAAAAGGCTCATGACACTATGAGTAATGGATATAAAATATGACAGTTTACCTTTTTGAATTAAATTATGAACACAAATGAACTTTTTCACAATGTCAGTTAGTGTTTAAAATCAACTCAGTACAACTCATATTTTTTCTCACTTTTGATGTATGACTACATGTATTTACATATAAATGTATATGTAAATGTATAAATATATATACATAGAAATGTAGCTAGCCAATCAGGAGGCTATTGGCAAAATCCTGACAGCTTAAAATTGGGACTAGACTAGAATGTAACCTGTGTGTAGATTGTTTGGTGTAGGCATATAGTTCTGTAAATAGTTGTTAGGGCTTTATCTGAGCTGTCTATCAATAATTAATCCAGATCACGTAAATACTACCAAGGAAATATACTCAAAACAGAGGAAAGAAAATAAAAAAGGTGGCTTAGATTAGAAGTCTGAATGTATATATGAAGCATGCTATACATCAAAGAGCAGCAGCAACTTTGGCGTTCTTTAGCTTTGTGGAGCTCAAGCTGTTCTCCCTTCTTCTGCTTGGGACAGAGTTTCTCTTGCTTTCCAGGTCAGCTTTAGTGATGCCTTTCATTCAGTCCAACTGTGACGCAGGCAGCAAGGAGACAGAAAAAGGAGGAGAGGCAGACAAAAAAAAAAGATCCCCATAAAAGCTTTCACAGTAACGGTGCTGAGTCCGCCAGCTTGGCCGATGGCAAGAAGCGAATCGCTAGCGTTGGGGGCCGACTGAGTAACTCCTCCACTTCTCCACTCCTCCGCTTTCTCCATCCCCTCCAAGGCTCCGAGCCATTCTTCACACCCCCTCCCTCTCACTTCATTTATTTAATCTACCTTGACATTTTCAAAGTTTGCTTCTTTTCATTTCAATGCCTTACGTAACAGCAGTTCATCATCCTCGATTTCATTGCGAGTTGCTGTTCTCTGTTATTTTCATGTTGCTCTGCACACTGGCAGTGACTGTGCGGATGATGAATGATTTGTGGAATTCGAGCTGAATGGAGCACATTCTGCTCTTCATGGTCAAGCACTGCAGAGTTTTTGATGGAAAAGGGATATTTGGAGAGACCTCTTATGGAGATAGGTGTTCATTGACATCTGATGATTATATGCTGAACTTGACACTGAGAGCATGTACAAAGCTACTTGTGCCTGTATATGATCTAGGAGCATCGAAAAATGCAATGTACTTCTTCCTCTCTTACATATTTTGAGGATGAGGAGGTGGGGAGAACAGGCCTTGTCTGGGCCTGGAGCACTGTCTGTATCGCCACACACCTGGAGCTGGACAGAGGCAGGGCTCCAGGGGTGGATAAAAAGGATCAGTTCGATTCACATGAGGAGAGGACTGAGAGCAAGGAGGAAGAAATGTTGATGCACCATGACTGAGCTGATGTCATGTGAGGCGGTGAGCAAATTGAGATAAAACCCTTATTGACCAATCTATATGGACTCACAAAGGACTCAAAGTAAAAACTAGTGATTGCTGACAGTAATTTGGCACTATGTGTAAATAAAAGCACTATGGAGTTGCTCAAGTTAGATGCTGTGCATTGTCTATGTGCTAATCACCTGGTCATTGTGACCACGCCCATGCCAAAGGGGTGTGTCAAAATATTCATTTGAGATAGGATCATGCAAAACATTGGGGAGTTATGTAGAAATGCTAAAGATGATCTGCTAACACAGGGGTGCACACACTTTTTCAGCCTGCGAGCTACTTATCTAATGACTAACTCAAAATGATCTACCTACTATAAAAATGCAAGACATATATTTATTTATAAATATACTGACAATTTATGTCTTTATGTCTCCTCCTCGGTACAAAATCAATTTTATCCAAAACCGACAGTTTTTTTCTTAACATTGACAATTGCTCCGTTTCCCCCTCCACACAGGTAAAGAGTCTGGGTGTCGTCCTGGACAGTACTCTTTCATTCCAATCACACAACAACATCACCCGGTCTGCCTACTTCCACCTTCGGAATATAAACCGTCTTCGCCCCTCTCTTACTTCTCATGCTGCCACCATTCTCATACACAGCCTTGTCACCTCTCAATTAGATTACTGCAACTCTCTTCTTTCTGGTCTCACCCACAAATCTCTCCATAAGCTTCCAACTGGTCCAGCATTCAGCTGCCCGTATCATTACTAGAACCCCCACCTTTCACCACATCACTCCCGTCCTACAACAGCTCCACTGGCTCCCGGTTAAGTCCAACATCAACTCCAAAATCCTTCTGCTCACCTTTAAGGCCATTCACAATCTTTGCTCACCATATCTTTCTACTCTTCTTCAGGTTGTAACTCCATCTCGCTCCCTTCGATCATTCTCCTCCATCCACCTGACCATCCCCACCACTCGCCTCACCACCATGGGGAGCAGAGCTTTCAGCCGCTCTGCTTCCCAACTCTGGAATTCTTTACCACCTGATATAAGACACATTAACTCCCTTTCACAATTCAAATCCACACTCAAAACTTACCTGTTCAAACTTGCCTTTTCCATCTGATCGTATTTGCATTTTCTTATTTTAACTTGTTTTAATGTTGTATATTGTGTATTCTGTTTTTTATATTCAATGATTGTTTTGCACATTTGTAAGGTGTCCTTGAGTGACAGAAAGGTGCCTATGAAGTAAAATGTATTATTATTATTTTGCGGGAGTGGTCAGTCAGTCAGTCCAGTTGTCGCGGGAGCGGGACAAGACATACATGTTGAAAAATCCTGCAAGTTAAAAAACAGTCATCAGTCAGTAAGAAAGTCAAAATACTGGCGGAGCGTCACGTGAATAGACGTTCAGTCTCTCTCTCTCTCTCTCTCTCTCTCTCTCTCTCTCTCTCTCTCTGTGCTGCCCTAATAATGATTCATTATAACATAATATTTTGCTGTTGTAATAAATATTGTAGCGTTGGCCATGTGGTTGACATCATCACCCAGAAGCACTTGCGGGTTGTACACAGTTGTAAAACAGTTATGAATTGTTCATATCGGTTATTTTATGCAGCTCTGTTATGCTGGCTTAGTGTTTTATTAATGTAGTCATCATCCTGTGTTGGTAGATGTGATTAATTTGTTTATGTGAGTAACTTACCATCTGTGAGATGTGGAGTAGCATTAGTGTCACACACACACATCAGATGATAAACTAAATTCGTGCTCGCGAACAATAGCGGACATGGCCAATCACACGTTAGCAAGAAACGGCAGAGCCAACCGAATGAGCTTGTGGGCGGTCTAAAGTGAAACAGGATTTTCAGATTGAGATTCCCACTGGGTCCTATTGCTCGACCGGTCTCCTTGTATGTAAATCAAGTGACAAGTTTTATAGCGAGGACCGATGATAGGCTGACGTCTGTTTTTTTAAATGCCATGCGATCTACCCACACTACCTTTCGATCTACACTACCGATCGATGTATTGTGCACCCCTGTACTAACATATACCACCTTGCCCATGACTTGGGTTCGGCCGGAGGACCAAAATCATTGGCTATATTAGCAAAATACTGATTTAGTCGAACTCAGAATGAAATTTTCCAAACATTTAAGAGACTGGATTTTTTTTTTTTTTCGTGAGCTATACGCCATACTGATCAACAGTAAAATTGAATTAAAATATAAAAAATGACAATTGAAGTAAATAATGAATAACAGTGAACATATGATGAACATGATTATAGATACATATTCTTTTTTATGAAGCATCTTATCAACCTAAAATGTATTCATTTGTGGACTTTTTGTTTGTTGTAGTTCTTTTTTAAGAGCAGTGCCTTATTGCATTAGTTACTGAAAAATGAATCTTTTTGTGGTCAGAGTCAACTATTCCAAAAGTTGTGGTTTGATTTGAAATTAATCATGATTATATAATTATATGCAGTCTCAATATTTCATTTTCAGTCTTGGAGTGGCAGGCAGGGTCATAGTGGTGCTTGCTTCAGCTGACTAGAAACAGTATGCAGCCAAACATGCAAGTAGTTGAAGTACATACGGTGAGGAAAATAAGTATTTGAACACCCTGCGAATTTGCAAGTTCTCCCACTTAGAAATCATGGAGGGGTCTGAAATTTTCATCTTAGGTGCTGATTGACAGGTGTTCAAATACTTATTTGCAGCAGTAACACACAAATAAATTATTTAAAAAATCATACATTGTGATTTCCGGATTCCGCACCTAAGATGAAAATTTCAGACCCCTCCATGATTTCTAAGTGGGAGAACTTGCTAATTCACAGGGTGTTCAAATACTTATTTTCCTCACTGTACATACATACATACAGTCTAAAATGGCACTATGGTTCCTTTGATGTAGTGATTATGCGGCCTTAAGCAAAATAAAGGATTGAGTTATAATAGTTCACCACAGCTAAACTATAAACAAATTACTTACTGTCACTGTCCTGACAGTAGTAAATGACACAGATAATCTGAAAAGAAAAAAAAATCATCTGGCTCTACCTAGTGGCATTTGCCAGTTTCATTACAACCAAATAAACAGAACTACTGTAAGTGCCAGGAGTAGTGTCTGAAGAAGTGTCAGTCACTACTTATGAATATATTACAGAATACTTTCCAGGAACAATAGATGCAAGGCTAGCCAGGACAGCGGAGAGGGAGGGGCAGGGACCTTGGTCCTTTTCGTTCAAATTTTCACACACTCAGAGTAGCAACTCTAGCCAATTATAGCTATTATTTAACATCACATGCATTATATATAATCTGTGTTTTATGTGGCCTGTGGCTAATGGGAGCCCCTGGCTAATGATGACTTTTGGCAGCTGTCATCTTTTGCCTAGTGCTAAAACCATCCCTGTGTAGACGTTCCCGAAATTGAACTCTAGTTGGATCTCACAAAGTCTTCGAACCTCATACTAAGCCACAGTCCCTTCGGCCTTTATGGACTTGAGGTCTTTAAAAATGAACATCCCCTCAAAGCCAGTACAGTCATGGTCGAGACAGGACCAGTCGGCAGCCCTTCCATTTAAAGCCCAGTTAATCCAATGCTTGTCTGGGTCTGCCCTGGCTCTGGTGGCTTATGCATCTCTGCACTGCTTGAAAGCAGAGAGTGGTTCTACTGTACCAGCAAACAACATAGTCTTCCTCCACCAGAGTCAGTTTCTTCCTGCATTCCTACCATTAATTATTCTTAATTAACCAAACAGCCACTCAGGAAATCACTGACATCAGTGCAGTCCAATTATAGGCCTCAAAGGCAGAAGCACACACTGAAGCAGATATATTCTATCCCATTTACATGTATGTATGTACATACACTCACTGGCCACTTCATTAGGTGCACAAACTTTGTATCTACACTTATTGTCCATTTTGGCTCCACTGACCATAGAAATGCACTTTGTGGTTCTATGTCAATGACAGACTGTAATACATCTGTTTCTGTGTTCGCCTCTGTTCTTCAATGATCACCACAGCGTAGGTATTATTTGGGTGGTGAATCATTCTAAGCACTGCAGTGACACTGATGTGGTGGTGGTGTGTTAGAGTGTATCAGACACAGCAGAGCTGCTGGAGATGTTAAACACTATGTTACCTCACTTTCCACTCTATTAGACACACCTACTTTGTTGGTTCACCTTGTAGATATAAAGTCAGAGACAGTGACTCCAACAGATTGTGTTGATCATCCTCTCATCCTTCATTGGTGGTCACAGGATGCCGTTGTCTGGATTCTTTTGATATGTGCATTATTGTTTAAAAACATCAGCAGCTCCACTGTATGATTCACTCATACCAGCACAACACACACTAACAAACCACCACCACATCAGTGTCACTGCAGTGCTGAGAATCATTCACCACCCAAATAATACCTGCTCTGTGCTGGTCCTGATCATTGAAGAACAGAGTGAAAGGAGACTTAACAGATGGACCACAGTCTGTAAGTGTAGAACTATTAAATGAACCTATATAGTCAGTGGAGCTACAATGGTCATTGAGTATACATACGATGTATGCTTTGGCTCAATTATTTTGTCTGAATACAGTTCTGAGCATTTAATATCAATGGCTCAGCTTTTAATGTGGTACAAGCTTTTACAACATATAATATTAAAACATTCCAGCTATGCATATCAGTCATTATCAGCCTTGTATAAGGCCCAGACCAGTGATGGTATAGTTACTTTGAAAAAGTAATCTGATTACTGATTACTGATTACTCCTTTAAAAAGTAACTTAGTTACTTTACTGATTACTTGATTTTAAAAGTAACTAAGTTAGATTACAAGTTACTTTATTAGTTACTTTCGGAGGCTGCCACCACCTCTACATAAAAAATGACAACCAGTTTTGCCAATACTTACTTTATTGGAAATGCATGTTTAACAGCAACAATGTATCTCCTGACATTTTTTTGAAGTTGAACTTAAAAACTATTTCCTGAAAAAAAATACATGAAAAATGAAAAAATACATGTTTTATATATAAAAAGACGGGTTCTCTTGAATTATCTTAAATATATATTTTTAAATAAAAAATAAAATACTCTTTATTGACTTCACTTAACATAAATACTTGTTTTTATAAATCTTTCTTGACCTCACATATTTAACTATTAACACTGTATTGGCAAAACTTAACATTAAACCTGTTGTTCTCAGCATTAGAGCAGAAAGGAGTGGTTTTACAAAACAAAACACAGTGAATATGGTAATTTAATTTTTTGACTGTTGGTTTAAGATATTTTGATTGCATGAGACAGTTTTTGTAATATTTTGGTTTAAACTAGTGAATTAATGTTTCTTATGTGTTTGTTCATAGTGTAGTAGTGTCAGTATAAAGGGTTACTGTCTCTTTAAGAAAAACGCTGCTGTGTTTTAATGAATTTGCACGGAGTCTAAGACTGTGAAAGACCGTAGCCAGCATTTTCGTTTGATAACCCTTCCCTTCATTGTTTACATTTACATCACAATCTCGCAAGAAGAAGTAAAATTGCAAGAAGAAAGTAAAAATATTGTAGTGTCGGCTTAACCGAGGCCACAAAGAGTCAGTGACGTCACTTCCCAGAATCCCCCGCGGGTTTTGCATAATTAGGGACTGGTTGTGTTTTGTTAAGGATAATTGTTATGTGAGTGTTTTGTGTTAGTTTAGTGTCATTGTTGTATAGTTATCTTCTCATGTTCTCTTACATCGCTTACTGACCCCTGTTTGCAGGCTTACCATTAATGAGACGTACAGTAATGTTGGGGACATGAGTAGTTCAGTTCAGAATGTGTTGTGGTGTGCGGCCTTTGTGCTAAGTCTTGTTGGGACAGCAATAAAGAGACTGTTTTATGAGATGCTGAATCTGTGTTGGCTTTTCTCTCTGCTTCACTACGATATTGTAAAAAGGGATCTGATTAAAAAATAGTAATGCGCTGTGACTTAGGTGAGTAACTTTAATCTGATTACTCAATTGGAAATAATAACATGTTATATTACTCGTTACTGAAAAAATGGTAAAATTAGAGTAACGCGTTACATCCATCACTGGCCCTGACTCACCGTTTTTTTAGAAATGAGATTGATTACATGGTTCACATATAAAGAATCTAAAATTGGCCAACACTGGCCATTAAAGTTAATCTTAGTTATTTTCCCTGCCATCTCATTCACACCATACTGCATGTACCCTCCTTACCTTCTGCATAACTAAAATACAGATACATAAAGAAACAGCACTCAGCCACGAATGTTTGATGAGTAACTAACCACTGGCATTTCATAAAAAGAGTTGGACTGTTTTGGAGATGGGGGACAACTGTCATTTTGCAGCCATAATTAATACTGCTCCGGTCTTCTCTGATTAGCTGCAGACAGAGGCTGCAAACACGATGAGAGGAGATGGCTGGGGAGAATCCGGAGTCAACTTCCCACCGGAAAACAGAGGAAGTGGCGCTCCATAAACATGACAGCATTGATGGCTTGGTAAACAGGCTAAACTTGTACTCTCATTAAGATCCGATGAGCATTGGGGGGGGGGCAGCAACAACAGATCACCTTTTCAATGTGTGGAGTCTTAATTGTAGGAGATGGTTTGCATTGCAAATTTTTGCTCTAGAGATTTGCTCTGTCATTTTCTTTGCATTAAGAATTCAAGAGCTACAGCAGTGACCACTGGAAGACTATGACTAATGTTAGGACTGTGTATTGGCAAAAAGCTGGCGATACAGTACATATTATGGTACAGCGATTATGACTCCATATATTGTGATACTGTAAGCAAGACAATATATCATGATTTAGTAAATCTAATTTTAGGGACACAGCTAGTTTTGCTAATGCAACACTTACCATAAGTGTTGGCTTTGGAGTTAAAGAGGACCTACCATTAATCTATGTATGTATGTATGTAAATGATTCATTATAACAGTGTTCTGGCAGTCAATATAGTATCCAAATTGTGATACTCAAGTGTATTGAAATGTTACCCCTAGTTCAAAATGCATGAAAATGGCCCAAAATTGATTGAGAATGTCTGAAATGTGCTAAACCCCAAAACTGAAAAGAGAACATCACATGCTGGAATTTTAATTTGTACATAAAATTTTGTTCAAAATAATGTTTTATAACAGAAGTTTGGGAGGCTGACAACATAACTTCTCCCCTCATTAATATGTGCCCTATATAAACCCCTACATTCTACCTACCCATTGTGATACCTGCCACCACTCTTGCACCCCCTAAATATTTCACTCTCTCATCACTTTAATACATGGGGGGTGCTGGGGGACACTTCAGGCTCCATCAGCCAAGCTGCTCAGAATTCCAAACCAAATTCTTGAGTTTCTGCTCCCCATAAAATTTTTTTCAGGAGTTTCAGGATTATAGGAACATAAAAAATGATTAATATATTTGATTGTTAAAAGATAAGAAGTGACCTAAACAGATCAACACTCACTCAGACAGATCCTCAAACACAGTTTAGCTAAAGTAACAATGTGTAAAAAGTAGGACCAAAAAGATTTCAGCACGTTAAAACTTCCAAAAGCCAGAAATTGGGAAATAAGAGAGTTCATTATGTTAACTATGCATAGACAAGCAGGTTCATTGTTACAAACTCTATAACTCAATAAACACCAGTTGTTACATCATAATACATCATCAAAACATTTTGCTAACATCACCTAGATCTTAATTAAGGTCTCATAGACTAGTCATGTTTTAGGACACAGTATGACTATGTGATCTGTAACAATTAATAAAACAGTTCACATGAATTAATAAAAATTCACAGCCTGCCATAACAGACATCACAAGTTTTTGTTAATATTTAAACAACATTGATACGTCCAAGACCTTGATTAAGATCTGGATACAGTTTGAGTAGTTTTAGGAGCATTTAATGATATATTTTGATAGATGCAATTGGACTAATTAGGTGACTATTGAGTTCTAGTGTTTCATTAGCAATATCACAGCTCCTGTTCTAAACTTAAGCTAAATTGCATGAATATGATTTCTGAGGGAACCATTTCTTTTAAGATAATATTCAAATATACTATGTATGATGTTAATCAACTTCACATGCAGTAGAGTCATACATCAAAAAATAGAATATTGTGAAAAAAAATTGTGAAGTGACATATTTCAAGTTATTTAAAGTCAGAAATCAGGTATCTCAAATCTGCAATCTTAATATCAAGCCACTTTTGAATCAGAGACAACATCAGAAGGGTCTAACCTTGGCTAAGGACAAACAGAACTGGACTGAGAACTGGACTCAGTGGTTCAAAGTCCTCTTTTCAGATGAAAGTCAATGTAGCATTTGATTTGGAAATGATAGAGTCTGGAGGAAGAGTGTAGAGACCCACAATCCAAGGTGTCTGAAGTGGTTTGGGGTGCCATGACATCTGCTCGTGTTGGTCCACTGTGTTTCATCAAATTCAAAGTCAATGTAGCCTTCTACCAGGCGATTTTAGAGCACTTCATGCTTCCATTTGCTGACAAGATTTATGAAGATGCTGATTTTCTTTTCCAGCAGTATGTAACACCTACCCACAATGCCAAAACTACCACCAAATGTTTGCTTACCATAATATTACTGTGCTTGATCAATTGGCCATCTGTATGAATAAACATTAGGCTTGTAAGTAGCAGTTAATTCTATCATGTGCTAAAATATTGAACTTATCCATATGTTACTGATCAATTTTTACATCCCAACAGTAATTGGCATAACATTAAAAAATAAGAATTATTGCCACAATAGGTTATCTTGGTCAAATCAATGTAGTCAATAAACATCTGCTTCTCCAGCAGTAAAACCAACAGGAGAGTTGAGCTTTGTAAATGTGATACATTCGGTAGCATTTACATTCTCTTAATGATGGGGGTGGGTAAAATGCTAAGGAGGGAACAGGTGCTTAAGCTTTGACCCCACAGCCTTTCATGTGCCATTCTCCCTGGTGGTGCCACGGCAGATGATGAGGCTTTGACATCGGGGTTGTTATCTCCATGGCAGTGTCATTTAGTAGCATGAACATGCAGAATGAAGTTCTTTTTAGCAACAAATGCTAATCCGTGGGTATATTTGCTGATGCTTTGCTGCTTTTCTTGGCTTAGGCTGAACCACCAGACATTGTGAAGTGTCAGATCCTCACTTAACCAGCTTCATATCACTTCAGTAGATACTTGGGTGCTTGACTTTAACAGCACATACCTGTCTAGGGTTGAAATATGTAATTTTCACTTTATCAGTAAGAATGAGTGGTAGAACACAGCATCCTGATAGAGACACTAGAGCAGGGGTATCAAACACTAGTCCTGGAGGGCTGGTGTCCAGCACAGTTTGATGGTTTCTCTGCTCTGACACAACAAACATAGTAGTTATCCTCTGAGATGAATTAGGTGTGTGATCAGGAAAATCAAGATCATCCAACTAGTTGCATGAAAGTTTCAAAAAGTAAAGCCAGTCTTTTGTGTTTCCTTTTGTGTGTTGGTTCCTCTCGGTCATTGTTCCTCCTGCTTTTATGGAGATTCTCCATTTCAGTCTTAGTTCCTCTCTGTTTCTTTCTCATGGTTTTAGACTGACTTTTACATGTTGCAACTTTCAAGCAATTTTGACAGCTTGAAATGTAGATAATACTAGTTGCACTATGTAATACCTTAACTGTCAAGCTTTTTCTAAACACTGTGGCTTTCAGCTTGCTTGTTAGGTGTCTGGATCCACATTTCTGGAAAGCTGCTTTGTGACAGTAGCCATTATTTATGAAGGTTATGTATGGTCAAATCAGAATGCACAATGAGTACACAGATTTCACTAACAATCCTCTATGGCCATGTATATCTCATGAGCTGTAGAACTGAATACCTGAATGTCCAAAGTATACATTTGAGCTTAACATTTTGCCAACCTGATTTGTTGCTAAATTGTCATGGATCATTATAAGTATCACCAATCATTGGTAATAAAAACATGAAAATAACGATAAAACAGTAGTTGGGTACATAGGGATCCTTATGCTAAAATGTTGAGTATTTCAGCTTAAATATCTACATGTATCTGTAATTGGAAATGTTTTAATGACCTTTTTAATTTTACAATTGAATATTAAATAAAAATGTTTGGGAACACAAGTGTGGTGGATTCAGCATTGCTGGAAGATCTCAGTGCTATTTTTTGTTTGTTTGTTTGTTTGAGAAATATATTTGATGACCAGGCAGCATGAGTCATTTTTTGGCTCACATTTGTATGAATTACTTTATTTACATTTACATTTATACAGTGATTTTCTAGACACTCAAAACATATTTGGGACAGACTTTAGAGTGACCTCAGCCATGAATGCTCAGCATCCACCTGGATAATGTGATGGCAGCCAGTCTATACCAAAACTCTCACCACATATTAACTATTAGAGATTTAAAAAGAGAGTAAGCCAGTTTTAAAGATTGGGATGATTAGCAGTGGGAAATGTAGCCATTAGGGTAACACCTCTACTCTTTTAGAGGAAATGACTGGAGATCTATTTCTGTGAATCAGGACTTTGGTATAATATTACATCTGAAAAAATATATCTTATAGACCGTTCAGTGTCCCCATCACTGACCTGGACCATGGACCATTGGGGTCCTTTTATTGTCCACTAACACCAATACCCACAGTTACACAAATTTTCCCTTTTTCTCCCATCCAAGTACCAACCAGACCTTGACCTGCTTTAACATTAGCCAATGTGAGAGGGGCCTTTCATTCCATTGATTGTCTCTAATTTCACCTTCAAATTAACTGCTAATCCTAACTGCTATATATATATATATATATATATATATATATATATATATATATATATATATATATATATATATATATATATATATATATATATATTAAATATGTATTAATAGTTTATATATTAATAGTTTGAGGAAAATTTTGTGCAGAGCATCCTATGCATCTTTAAATTGTGATGCATTTGGAGTAGCAGCATATCAGCATATTTTGTTGGCATATAAATCTTAAAGTTAGATTTTCTCCCTACATAATTCATCTCTGAGATTCAAAGTCTCAAGTGAGACATGCCTAAGGTAATAGAAACAGGGGTTCTTGGCATTTGAAAAAGACACACCATGAGGATAGCTTCACTGCTGATATAGGGGGTCTATAGGTAGGGTTTGATTGATTTGCCCTGGAGGTGAACATTGCTGAGGTGTTTTTTATTTGGATTTTCATTATTACTTCACAACCAGTGTGACATTTGTTGGACTAATACCTACACATATGACTTAAAATTTCACACAATAAATATATCGTTTTTTCATAGTGTTCATTTGAACCCATAAGAGCCCATAGTAACATATGTCATAAACCCTTTAAAAGACTTTGAGGGCTTATATAGCATTTTTGTTCACTTTGTCCTCCTTCCTAAATGACATTTGCTGGACATACTGGCTACATTTGTGTGACAGTTTGTGAATTTGTGTTCATGAAACCTCATTTACAGAATGCTGCTGAGCTAGCCTTATTTATTTTTATACAGTTGGCACAGGTATGTGTTGTAAAACCAAACTGAAAAAAAATTGTTGTTAAGCTAAATCAGCAATGTTGCAAATAAAACTGAAAGTGCAAATAAAAAGACAAATCTATACTATTCGATATTCACCATAATTACCAAATGTCTTTGACAAATCTTTAATAATGTAACATATATGTAACAGTACAGATCTTTGACAGTGTAAGATATATGTACCATTACAGATTTTTAGCACTAGGAGGTAGCATTTCAGAAATGTGTGTCCATTTGATGTGTTTTTTTGTACCCTAATAATTTTAGTTTAAGGAGAACTGGGTCTGGTTTTTTTTTATTATTTTTATTGCTGTTACCTTGTATCTCAGTTTCTGGATGTATTTGATACAGGAATTTTTATTTTAATTTGAACATTCTGTCACATAAAACAGCAAGGTTCTTCACCAGAAAACTGCTCATTGAATTTTTAGCAAATAAGAGTTGAAAATGGGCTGTTCATGTCCTTTCCTTTCGTCCTATTCATGCCTACTTTTTCATCTTTGCGCATTGCAACTAGCTATATCTTTTTGTTTTAATTAATATCTACCTCTCTTCTAATATACTGATGTCCTCAGTCCTCAGTTTTTTTGCTCTTTGCTTGGTTTTACACGGTTATCTGTTCACAGGTCATTGGGTTGTTGTAATAAACCCTCTAGTTTTGTGGCTGGGCAGTCTGTCTATCTCTACATTTAAGACTGATGTTTTATCTCATTTTATATAACATATTATTTAGAGTTATTGGTGGCTTAAAAGCTTTTATTTTTATTTTTTATTTTATGTTTACTTAGACATCCGAGCTTATACTGCTCAAATATGCTTTTTTAAAACATTAATTGTTTATGAGTTTGAGATACCAACAGACATATAACCTTACAATGTTTTATCAACATTGTATGAATGCAGACAATGTTGTCCAATTCATTGAGTGTGGGATCATTACAATTATCAACCTCCCATCCATGACTGCTAGTAGTACTGTATGTAGACAGACATTTGTTGGGCACAAACAGTTGCTTTTATCTGATTTGTCAATGCTGCACAAGTACATAGAATAGAAAGCATGTTTTAAAAAGTATCCAATGAACAGTTTAATAGGCAAGACTTGGTTAAACCCCTGGAGTCTGCTCTCCCGTGGGCGGAATATTAACAAAATTCTGCAAAAACACTTACAGTATATAACTGCGAGATTTTATTCTTGTGAGAGGATCTTAAATAAGCAGTGACACATCTGTGACAGTAACTCAGACAGCTGCACTGTTTTTCAGAGCTGAGCTGTCATTCATATGATAATGACATGGTAATTCTGAACATACCATTATTTGGATTACCAGCCTTGGAATGTGTGGAATTTTAACCAAACAAAGACCTCTCACCTGAGATGAACCTGAACAATAGACCTCTCCCCGAATATTTCACTCCTATCTCATGAATATTTAGTGTAAGGAAAAATACAGTGTCAGCTCACAATTGTAAAGCTTTAGAAATAAAACCACATACAATTTCTAAAAAAAAAAAAAACTGTAATGAGCAGTGTGTAGCCAACACCTCTGTTTATTCAGTTCTGAGCTCATGAGTCTTGGCTAGAAATGTTTAGAATGTTTTTTTTCACAATATATCAGCACATCTGAAAAAAGTTTTTGGAAATTCTAAGTTAAGAGCAGATTTAATCAAAATATAGATTTGACACTCTTACTGTTTTGAACAGAAGAATGAACAGAAGAATTTGTAACACTTTGGGGAAAAATTATTTAAGATGGGTGTAATTTATAAAAATGTCAAGCCATGTTAGACTACATCAGAGTCTGAAAACTTCAGATTCCAGAGGGTTAACCAGACTTGACCATGTAAATACTAAGATGCCCATAGTTGTATCATTCACAGCCCTATATCAGTTTCTTGGGCAAGACTCTTAATGCTACATTTGCCAACAAAAAAAAAAACGTGGCTTGAATGACAATGACATTATTGCTATATTGTGTTCCCTGTATACTAAAACTTTGGATGAATCTTTTGTGTTTACTTCTTTACTGAACCTGAATGATGTGCTGACCTTTTTCCACATCAGATTTTATAATACAAAACAAGAACCTAATTATCAGTGCTTCATCAGCTGGAAATTTACAGATAATTATAAATCTGCAAGACCTCAGTATCACCTGACTTTATCAGCCAGCCAATATATATGTTCAACCCTATTATAAACACATTATTTTAACTTAGTCTTTTTTATTTGAGCCCTCACTTACAATGGGAAATGATTAATTACTGCTCTGAATGGATGAGAGGTAGCTAGAATCAATTAATCGGCTCTTATAAAATCTGTATTATACAATATTAATCACCCTGATATTTATCTTAATTATTAAATTATGACTACACTGAAGAGTCCACCGCCCCTCTCTCTCTGCAACTAATCCATCATCTCCTCGCTGGTGTGAATTTCCCCGTTGCTGTTCCGTGACTGGAGCCTCTGTACACAATGGAACAAGAGAGCTGATGTGTTTTCATGTCTGAGCCCTGTGTTTGGTCATAGTGAAGCTGACAGTGCTGGTGTCAGGGAGCTGACTATGAATGATGGCTGTAGTTGTCAGTTGCTGGGGATATTGACATTTTAAAGGAACCCGTCATCAGGCCTGGATGAATGCTCCAAGTACACCTCTCATCACTTTTGTTGGTTCAGTGAAAGAGATATTGGATTGTGTTAGTGTATGTAACCTTTTGCCCCTCTGAGACTTGAGGCTCTTCTAATATGATGTATTTGTCATTTTTGATCCCTCGTCTTTCTTTTTAAAAGAACACAAGGATTACAGGTAGTGAAGCACAGCAGTGTTTTTGTAAACCAGTACCTAAATTAATAACATAATGAAACAAAAAAAACTGATTTAGAATTTGTAGATTTCCAAAAATATACACAGCAATTTACAAAATCTCTGTAGCTCTTTCAGTAGAAGCTTTTTACCTCAGTTTTGGGGTGTCTTGCAAGTTGACGACTCTAGTCGCGTTTCCATTGCAGTTTTGCATAAAACTTTATCGATATCCTTTTTTTCGAAAAAACAATTCGACAAAGGTTTCGCACTTGCGGTGTTTCCATTAAATGCGAAATACTTTTATAAAGTCACATGTGAATATGTTTGTTCTCGCGATAAGTCATTACAAACATGGCGGCAGTGGATGTAAACACATACTTCAGCTTTATACATACTGCTACCACTTCATACACAAATGTAGGTGACGGCGGTACAAACATTACTGAATAGCGCTCTTGTTTGTATAAGTGTACACTGAAATATTTTCA
>BRDA01028614.1:0-10431 GCA_036984385.1 Crenuchus spilurus | reverse complement strand
AAAAAAAAAAAAAAAAAAAAACACCTCCCCCCCGACCCAAAATTTTGGTGAAAAAGGATGATCACCAATTTTTTTTTTTTACTTGGCCTTATGAACAGATGGTCGGACATTCTTCTTCCGGATCTTTTGGTAGACAGCAGAATTCATAGTTCCATTGATCACAGCAAGTCTTACAGGTCCTGACACAGCAAAACAGCGCCAGACCATCACACTACCACCACCATATTTTACTGTTGGTATAATGTTCTTTTAGTGAAATGCAGTGTTTCATTTATGCCAGATGTAATGGTACACACACCTTCCAAAGAGTTCAACTTTTGTCTCATTGGTCCACAGAATGTTTTCTCAAAAGTCTTGGGGATCATCAAGATGTGCTCTGGAAAAATTGAGAAGAGTTTTAATGTTCTTTTTGCTCAGCAGTGGTTTTCATCTAGGAACTCTGCCATGCAGGCCATTTTTGCCAAGTCTCTTTCTGATGGTGGAGGCATAAACACTGACCTTAACTAAGGCAAGTGAGGCCTGCAGTTATTTGGATGTTGTTGTGGGGTCTTTTGTGACCTCTTGGATGAGTCGTCGCTGCGCTCTTGCTGTAATTTTGGGCGGCCGGCCACTCCTGAGAAGGTTCATCACTGTTCCATGTCTTCGCCATTTGTGGATAATGGCTCTCACTGTGGTTCGCTGGATTCCCAAAGCTTTGGAAATGGCTTTATAACCATTTCCAGATTGATAGATCACAATTACCTTCTTTCTCAATTGCTCCTGAATTTCTTTGGATCTCGGCATGATGTGTAGCTTTTAAGGATCTTTTGGTGGACTTCACTTTGTCAGGCAGGTCCTATTTAAGTGATGTCTTGATTGAGAACACGTGTGGCAACAATCAGGCCTGGGTGTGGCTAGAGACAATTTACTCAGGTGTGAGAAACCACAGTTATGTTTTAACAAGGGGGGCAATCACTTTTTCACACAGGGCAATGTAGGTTTGGATTTTTTTCTCCCTTAATAATAAACACCTTCATTTAAAAATAGCATTTTGTGTTTACCTGTGTCTTTGACTAAAATTTTAATTGGTTTGATGTTCCGAAACATTTAAGTGTGACAAACATGCAAAAAAACTGAAAATCAGGAAGGGGGCAAACACTTTTTCACACCACTGTATGTAGTTTGAATGTACAGTGAGGACATTGTGGGTTTGTAAAGGAAGAAAAATTCCCTCTGTACAATAAAAAAATAGGACAATATTATTTGCTGACATTAACAGTCATAATTTCAATATGGAACTAGTAATTATTTGGTTTGTTAATTTATTGCCATGTATCAACTGCCGATATATTATTAATCTCTAGACAAAACACATATCCTACAAAAACTATACTACTCTCACTTTCACCAAGGAATGACAATCAGGTTGTGAGTGGGTGCTGTGTGGGATCTATCAAATTCTGATCTTCACAACACAAAAAAAGTGCATCAGGGCACAAAAAAGAGATTTCTGGAAAAACTCAGAAAAACAGTTACTGACCATGCTGAAAAATGTTGCAAAACAATCTCTAAAACATTTGGACAGATTTTATATAAAGGAAAGAAATCAAAGATACACTCCCTAGAAGTGGTTGACCTACAAAGATAGAAAGAAAGGCATACAATAATCTGCAAGGTCACAAAAGTAACTTCTAAGTAACTAAATGCCTCTCTCACATTGGGAATCACTAATATTCAAGAGTCCACGCCTAAGAGGGTTGCAAGTAGAAGTCACTGCTTTCCAAAAAGAACACTGCTGTCTGCTGTTTGCTGAATATCATGCTGACAAGCCAGAAGTCGATTTGAAAAATGTTATTGTGGGTGGATGAGACCAAAGAGACCATACTGGTTTAAGAACATAGATAGAACATTCTGGTTTAAATGAGAAGTGATATGTTTGTCAACTGTGAAACATGGTGGTGGTAGTATCACAGTTTGGGCTTGTTTTGCTGCATCTAGACCATCACTGTTAAAACAATGAATTCTGAACTATACCAACAAATTCTAAAAGACAATATCAGGACAAGAGAATGTCAAGAGAATGTGGTTCACATGGCAAGATAACAATCTTAAGAAAACAAATTCTACTAAAGAATGGTAAAAGTAGAATAAAGTGAATATTCTTGGATGGTCAGTCAAATTCCTGACCATAGTCCAATCAAATTGTTTTGGAAGGACTTAAAGAAACGACTTCATGTTGTGTATAAGAAAGGTCATTTGTGTAAGGTCTTTTTTCTTCACAGGTCATCTGGTGTGTGCACTAAGCTCCTGTGGACATTCGGCCAGTCTGCTGTAGTGAGTGCTATATTCAGCTTATATATTGTGTGATGGATCAACAAAACTGCCCTTAACAAAGGACTCTCAAAAAGTTGTTAGCCATCTTGGACAATATCTCACAGTGCCCGTACAGAACACTGAAATAACAGAGAAGCACAATCAGTGGCAGACTGATACAGCAGCACTGCGTTAAAGAGTGCTACATGTGATCTTCCTTATTGCAGACAGTACTGATCTCATACTGTCTGAATGGTGCTAAATCATATTAAATATACTCTTTCGTGGATATACACAGTGTAATATTTCATAATCTGCTATTAACACTTTTCATTATACACTTTAGACTGTAAACACTACATGCTATGTTCTTATCCACTGTGAACCAAACTATCTCATATCATTGAGTGCAATATTTATTGCAATATTGCTCTCATGTAAATCTCTTCAATTTGTCTTATATTCTTATATAAGTATGCTAAAAGATTAAACTAAACTATTAAACTAGACTGAACTATTTCCCAAAATAAGTCTTGTAGTTAGTCAGGTATGAATGTCTGTAGTTTAATATGATGATTTGACATAATTAGGTTTAATAACATGAGATTAACTGATTATTTTATATATTTGTATATAAAACAAAGGCAATAATATATGAATATAAATGAAGATGTATGTCTGTTACATTATTACTAATATTTAATAAAATGATGAAAATGTCAAATGAAATATGTAAGCAACATGCATGTTTTGTGTGTTTAATGTTAGTGTCATTGGCTACAGACACTGAAACACTTCACATTTCTTTTGGTCATTGTGAGACGGTCTCTAACACTGCAGCCACCAGAGCACAAACACAAAGTGGCTGTATTCTGGCTTCATCATAACAAATGAAGTTTAATGAAGGTTGTGCTTGTAGTTTGTCTTCTTTCATTTCAGCACCAAACTGTAACTGTGCTAGTGAATCTGTGTTTTGTTAACTGGTGAGGAAATGTCAAATGAATGTCCAATATTAAACTAACTTTACTGCAGTAAAGCTTCAATCTGGCTTCTGTCTACAGCGGGGAAATAGAAAATGGTAAAAGTGTAATTAAAATTTCATTCATGATAAATTATTCTGTCTTTTCAATTTTTCGGCCATAAAAGCACAGAAATTTTTGGGGCCCATAGAGAGCAAAATTGGCAGTGCTCTCTCTGGGCGGGTAGATGGCACTCTCTCTCTTCCTATCACTCACACATTGCAATGTCCGCTGACTCGGGCATCTACTGATTGGTTACCGAGCGCGTTGACTCCCCAGTGATGGCGTATCAAGCTGTAGTTCGAAAACAGGCGGTGGTTGTATTGCATGCTATGGAGGAGGCATGTGCATGTCTTCACCCTCCTAGAGTCAGGGACAGCGCAAAGTGATAGGGAGAGCCACTAATGGGTTGGGTAAATTGGCTACTATCACATTGGGAAAGGGAGAAAATTGGCAAAAATTATAGCAAAAAAAATAATTAAAAAAATATGCCTTGCTACTATAATGCTAATAGGATCAGATCAAGTTCTACCTACTTACATGAGGAAACCTAACAAAACCTCAAAATTGATGTAACTGCAGTTACTGCAGAACAATGTGATCACAACAAATTTAGTCTCATTTACTTAACTGGATTCTCTTCTTCTACTTTTAGGACTTCTGATGATGTGAAAACCAGATGTTTTAGGTTGTGTTTATGCAGACACTTCTTAAGGGTTCACAAATGTTAAAGCACCCCTGTAAGCATTTGCACTATTTTACATTTAAAATTAGTCAAATAAATGTATTTTTATGCAGACATTGTCTGCATGCTTTTTTATGCTATTGAAATAATGTTATGTATGACTTATTTAAATTATGTACTCAATTATAATGATTACTACCAGATCACTGCATCAAGATACACTTTTATGCAGCTAGTTTTTATCCAAACAAGTGATACAACTAGAAACATGGGAGGAAATATGTGACTAAAAGAGGAAAAGAGATGAAGGACTTTAATGTTAGTGTGGGTTAAACAGACAGTAACAGAGTTTTGCATAGCAACGTCCTCTCTTTCCCTCGTCTCATTAAAATAACTGTGCGTTCCTTTCAGCAGCCAACAATAGAAGCCCATCACTCATGATAATATATGCAGAAATAAGCCCTTTACACTGGCTCAGGGAGCCAAACACCAACCCATGCACCACAGTCCAGCACAGCAGACTCAAACATCAAGGTACTAAGAAGATGTATATTTTTGTCAATGGATTAAGACTGGACAATACTGATAAAAGTCAATGTCACAATATTTCCAAATTTATCATGGATTTGAGGATTTAATATTATTTGAGGAAGTAATATTAGTCTTCATAAATCATGTAGTACACTACAAGGCCTAATCCTAAACTCCAGTAAAAGTCCTGTTACTTCTATAACATAATGATTCAACCACCCAGCAAAGATACCCATGTGAGCAGCTCAGCTGTGTAGAAGCAACAACTTAAATGTTGGTCACACATATGAATGCCCTCCAGGGTCTGTTATGGTAACAAAATTGGTTAAATATAAGGCACATTCGGGTTTACAGTGGACCCACCGGGTAAAATAAATCTCTATATGTGCCCCAAATATATGAAGAAAACTACTCTTCAATGGTCAGGATCTCTACAGGACCACCACAGAGCAGGTATTATTTGGATGGTGGATCATTATTAGCACTGCAGTTACAGTGACATGGTGATGGTGCATTCGTTTGTGGAGTGGATGAAATAACACTGTAGAGGGAGAATGATGCATATCCCTTTCAATCTTCCTTTGAGGAACATTGTTTTTACAAAATTCAATAATTTTGCATGTATTAGTTGATAAACTAGACATCTTCTGCCCATCTCTGCTCCTCAAAGACTCATAGATACTGCTTTTGTACCAAACCATGATTTACAATCACATGTTAACATCAAAAGTTTGAAATTGCACCATTATTTAGATCATTACAACCTCAAAAGAACAACATCTCATGACTATTTACACCATATCATTATTTATTTGATAAAAAAGAAACTAAAATGGAGAAGCCATGTGTGGAAAGTACACCTCATGGATCAATAGCCTGCAGAACCACTAAGTAAGTAATCATTTTCTATTTGACTTTATCAGTCTCTCACATCATTCTGGATGAATTCTAGCCCACTCTTCTTTACAATGTTGCTTATGTTCATTGAAGTTTGTCACAGCATTTCAATTGGGTTGAGCTCTGGACTTGCATTGCATTGCATTGCAAAGCCTTGATTATTTTCTTTTTCAGCCTTTCTGTTCTTGATTTGCTGGTGTGCTTGGGATCATTGCTCTTTGCTTGACCCAATTTTGGCTAAGCTGTCAGACAGATGGCCTCAGATTTTACTCTAGAATACTTTATAGACTATATATATATATATATATATATATATATATATATATATATATAGTACACAGAGGAGTTCATATATCTGCAAGACTCATTGTCTGCAAGGTGACCAAGTCCTGTGGCTGCAAAACAAGCCCAAATCATCACCCTTCCACCACAATGCTTGACAGTTGGTATGAAGTGTTTGTGAGGATATGATGTGCTTGGTTTCACCAGACCCAACTGCTCCCTGGGTGTTGTGGATAGGGCTGCCAACCACTTCGGGCATATGTTCTCACAGTCTAATGTGTTAACTAGTGTGTGTTTTACTGCATGGATTAGTTAAATGCTGAGGTCAAATTCAGTTGTGTTTAAATCACATTGGCAAAAGTAGAATCTAATCTAAAAAAAGATTTTTGCAAGGACGATCACTCCTGGGAAAACTGGCAAGTGTTTTGTCCACTTGTGAATAACGTTTCTCAGTGTAAAATTATGAACTTCAAATTGCCTTATAAGCCTTCCCAGAATTAGTATTTGCATCTCTAAGTTCATTGATGATGTATTTCCTCCTTGGCATTGTCTTAACCAGTGTTGGGAATAACGGCGTTAAAAATAAAGGCGTTACATAACGACGTCATTTTGTCAGTAACGGGATAAAATAATTACTTTTCACCAACCTTATACATCCACTCTCTGGGCACTTCATAAGCTCCGCCATACTACCATGTCACTACCATACCTGAAATCGACCCACCAGCCAAGTGATATCAGGGCAGCAGCAGCTGTGGTCAGAAACTGAGAACTAGATAATAGGGTAGAGAGAGATAATGAACTGTAAGAACAGATAAGCTACAGTCTGTAATTATCAGTGTTGGGAATAACGGCGTTAAAAATAACGATGTCATTTTGTCAGTAACGGGATAAAATAATTAATTACTTTTCCTGTCGTTATAACGCCGTTGACGTTACTGGTCATTAAAAGCGGTCCGTTACTTTATATTGATATACTAACAGTAATCCGAGCGGACCTCTGCTCAGGCTAGTGAGGAGTAACAGGTGTTACACCGAGAACTGTGACCTATCGAGATCTGTGACTTAATAGAAGAAGACACAGATCTCGATAGGTCACAGTTCTCGGTGTAACACCTGTTTAACTCAAGTCAGTAAGCGATTGGCTAAGGCAGCGTTATGGTAGCCAATCAGAGCCAGTGTTTTTACACGTGTTCCGAAATGGCGAATCAGGAGCAAGCCGAAGAAAAGTTAGCATTTTCAAGGTGGCGATATAAACATTATTTTAAATTCATTGAGGTTAAAGGCAAAAACGTGCATGTAATGTGTACATTATGTACTCGGGTAAAGACTTTGTCGACCTCCACTGTAAGCAACTCTAATTTAATAAAGCATCTCACAACAACCCACGCAGCTACAAAGTTAGCAACCACTGTCCACTAGCAAAGGACTCGGAAAGTCCGCCAAAGGCTTGATTTTTGAAGAATAAGACTATAGAGGTTTTGTTGTTAAGTTTACTTCTGTTGTGAACAAACCAGTTGTCTCAGGTTGAGAGAATTTAATTGAATTTGATAGATGTAAATGCACTTTATATAGTGTAACTGTTTACTTTTGCTTTTTTTACAAAGATTTGGTATTTTAAAGGATTTTATCCTGCACTGGTCTGTTAATGTGCAATAAATTTCAAAAGTTATGTACAAACACCTTTCTGATCTACTCATTTCAACTGACTGTGAAAACTGCTTTTTCAAAAAATCCTTATTCTTTGACAAATAACTTTTTTAAACTGTAATGCAAATAGTTACTTTCCCTGGTAACGAGTTACTTTTATTATAGAGTAATTCAGTTACTAAATAAGTTACTTTTTTGAACAAGTAGTGAGTAACTATAACTAATTAATTTTTTAAAGTAACGTTCCCAACACTGGTCTTAACACACAACTCTGAATGTTCCAGACAAGCAACCTGCCAAAATGTCTCCTTTTATAGAGGTGCTCACACTTGTTGATGATTAAATAATCAAAGGCATTTTATTAGTACCTGACGCTACTTACCCTCTTAATTCTTATAGAAGCAGTAAGGGTGAAACTTTTTCCCACACTGCTTGTGTATTTAACCCTAGGTTGTATTAAATAATAGCCCTGTGTAATTTCTCATGTGTTGTTGTTCATCTGAGGATGTATTTACCTTTTTTTTACTGCCGAGGACCAGATTTTTTTATTATTATTATTATTATTATTATTATTATGTCTTAATGTGCAGAACCAAAGAATTCAACGAGGGTATACTTTGCTTTTCATATCTCTGTATATTGCTTGCTTGCTTGTGGTTGTCCATCGATCTCTGTATATATAACACAACCCACACCATTGTGGGACCCATTGAAGTGTGCAGGCTAAGAAATTATACAAGAAAATGATGCAAAATGTGCATCATAATGAAATATCTCCTGTTTATAAACATAAGTGTGGTCTGAACTGAAAGCTTAGGATCTGCACTTTCAACACAATCTCTCCACCTGTTTAAATGAGCTCTGAGTCAGAGACAATTCACCTAAAAATAAAACAGTAGCTCTCCCAGACAAACGGAGAAGAAGGGGAGAGATGAGAAGGTCAAGAAGGACGAGTGGGACAAGTGGGTGCTAGATCCATAGATAAAGAGGGCGAACAAAGAAAGAGAATAAGGGACTGGAGGTAGGAGAGTGAAGATGCATTTTAACTGAGAAAGATAAAGAAAACAAGAAAGGGAATCAAGGAAATTGAGAAAAAGAGAGTGAAATAGAGCAAGAAAGATAAGATAATGAAAGAGAGATACTGAGAAAACCAAGAACGAGTAAGAAAAGGGAGAAATAGAAAAAACAGAGAATCTACACATTGTATACTCCCTTAACATCAAACTAATTACTGCATACCTTCTGCTGAGAAACCAACACACACACGCGTGCGCGCACACAAACACACAGACACAGACACACACACACATTCTAAACTGACCTCAAACCTTTTCAACTTTACACACATTTGCTGTTACATCAACATGATAAAATGTGACAGTTTCAGAAGGTTCTTTAATGTTCATGTTCAGCTAATATTTACCTCAAAGAAGGAATGCACTGAAATGAAACATTTTAGGTAAAAAAAAAAAGAAACGGAACAATATATTTTGGGATTTGTTTTTGTCGTTTTTTCCACAAAAACTTGGATGGAAAGCGCACTAATGCCATAGATCAGAAAGAATTCTCCTGCAGAAGACTCCATCAACAGGTAAAGCAGAGCAGGACAGTGACTTTGTTCATTCAGAAATAGAGTATCCTGTGTCCTTGAGGAAGAATGCTGAAGAAGGCAAAGGTACAGTGATAAATGGATGTGGAGATATGCGCACACACACACAGTGTTGTTTATCACCTGTCCTGTCTGACTGACTCAGTAATGGACATGGACAGCACCAGAGAGAGAGAGAGAGAGTTTGTGTGTGTGTGTATGAATTTATCAAAACATGCACAGAATCTCACTGTGAGCTGTAATTGGTTGCATTACACAGTACAAAATCTGTGATTGGTTAAAGGGCTCATAAGTTAAGGGCTCATACCATGATAAGTATGTTGAGAAGAATGTAGGTAATGACTTGATTGTCTCAGTGTGTCCCCGTTAGATGACACAAATACACTCTGCAATCTTCTCTTGCGGTAAAGTCACTCTGCAGTCTCCTCCCAAGGCTACATAAACTCACTCTGTAAACTGCCCCAGAGGCAACATAAACTCACTGTAAAATATCCTCCTGAGGTAATGTAAACTCACTCTGTAAACTGCTCCAGAGGCAATGAAAACTCACTCTGTAAATTGATCCAGAGGCAATGTAAACACTATGTAAACTGCTCCAGAGGCAATGTAAAGTCACTCTGTTAACTGCTCCAGAGGCACTAGAAACTCACTCTGTAAACTGCTCCAGAGGCACTGTAAACTCACTCTGTAAACTGCTCCTGAGGCAATGTAAACTCACTCTGTAAACTGCTCCAGAGGCACTGTAAACTCACTCTGTAAACTGCTCCAGAGGCAATATAAACTCAATCTGTAAACTGCTCCAGTGGCAATGTAAACTCACTCTGTAAACTGCTCCAGAGGCAATGTAAACTCACTCTGTAAACTACTCCAGAGGCAATGTAAACTCACTTTGTAAACTGCTCCTGAGGCAATGTAAACTCACTCTGTAAACTGCTTCTGAGGCAAAGTAAACTCTGCAAACTCATCTCAAGGCAATGTTACCCTGAGGTGAGTAATCCCAAAGCAAATTCTCGGAACTCCTTGGAAATTCTCGGAAATCTGCTTTGCAAACTCCTCCTAATGCAAATTCACTCTACAAACTCCGCTGGACATGATGTAAATCTGCTTTTAAAAGTGACATGTTGACATTAAACTCCTCCTAAAGCAACGTAAACTACCTCTGTAAACTCTTCCAGATGCAAAGTCAACTTGCTTTGTGAGATCCTGCCAAGGCAATGTAAATGCTCTCTGCAAACTCTTCATTTCTATGATATGAAAAATCTTAAAACTACCCAGCCTAGATCACAATATGCTTTCCCAAGCATATTGTGCATATCATCAGTAAGCCTGTACAGTCATGGCCGAAAGTGTTGGCACCCCTGAATTTTTTCCAGAAAATGAAGTACTTCTCCCAGAAAATTATTGCAATTACACGTTTTGTTATACACATGTTTATTTCCTTTGTGTGTATTGGAACAACACAAAAA
>BRDA01028610.1:0-14819 GCA_036984385.1 Crenuchus spilurus | reverse complement strand
TTATTCATTCACACACTCATCAATTCACTCACTCCATCACTCATTCATTCCTTCTTTTACAATACTTGAAAACATCAGTTCATTCACTCACTCATTCATGTTCATTTAATCCATCACTCACTCATTCACTGTCTCATTTATTCACAACCTCACTCATTCATTAACTTACTCACTCCTTCATTTACTCTATCACTCACTCAGCCACTCATACCCTCACTTATTCATTATCTCACTCATCAATTCACTCACTCCATCACTCATTCATTCCTTCTTTTACAATACTTGAAAACATCAGCTAATTCATTCACACCCTCACTCATTCATTAACTCACTCATTCACTTACTCCATCCCACACTCAACCATTCGTACCCTCACATACATATTAACCAGTGGTGGACAAAGTACTCAACTCGAGTACTTAAGTAAAAGTATTGATACTCGTGGTCAAATCTTACTACAAGTAAAAGTTGCTCAGTCAAAAGTTTACTCAAGTTAAAGTGCTGAAGTACTTACTTTTGAAAACACTTAAGTATTCAAAAGTACAAATGATATTTTCTAATATCAGTCCACTGCTGTATTGTTTTGAGTGCTTTTTCCAGAACCTTGTAACTTGCTGAAACCACCTGATGATGTATTGACATGTAGAACTACTCTGCAACAAATAGTCTACACCACCTGTAACACCTCAGCATAAAAATGCAATAAAAAACAACTTTTTCAGCAAGACAAACTCAATAAAATAAATCCAATTAAAAGGACAACAATATTTTATTTCTCACGGTTATTTCAAGCACTTTCTTTCTCCAACCGTCCCCATTGTGAATTTCTGTTTGAATGAAAGCGGGAGCTCAGCTCAAGTCGACGATGGCATAATTCCAAATCCCAGGTGTGAGCGAAGACTGTGATTGGTTCCCCTTCTTGTGAGGAGCATAGCGTGTGGCCAATTGCATTTCAGTAAAGAAATACAGCAACAGCGGACTACAAAGCTATGCTGAACCAAAAGGTACGAGTAACGGCAAACTTCCTAGAAATGTAGTGGAGTCGAAAGTACAATATTTGAAAGTCATAAGTTCACCAAAAAATAAATACTCAAGTAAAGTAAAAATACTCAAAAAATGTACAGTACTCAAGTAAATGTACTCCACTACTGTCCACCACTGGTATTAACTCACTCCATCACTTATTCTATTTTACAATACTTAAAAACACCAGCTCATTCACTCACACCCTCACTCATTCATTAACTCACTCATTCACTTACTCCATCACATTCTCTCAGCCACTCGAAACCTCGTTCACTACATTAACAGACATTAAAAGTGAAGCTGTAACGTTTTCTTTGCTTCGTGTAAGCTGCTACTCTTGAACAAAGTTTCTTGAATTCTACACGAATTGATGGGTGCATTCACTCACCCACTCCCAGCATGACAAACTCACTGACATCCTCATTCATGCACTCACTCCCATAAGGAAACATGTACAGATGTGAATAAAGTCAGTGCAGCACTTTGGAAAAGTGGAGTTTTCCACCTGTGACAGCGAGTGTCCTTGTTCTGAGTACGGAGGACTCTGTACCTTATTTAAAACCCCATTAGAGATATGAAACACAGTGCAATAATAGCTTCCCATCATCGCAGTAATACAATAACACAAATAAGACAGTAATTGTCATGACTTGAAAGTGGCTCCTCATTCAGAGCCACACCATTTAGTTTCCTATCTGCCGAGGTTGAGTGAATGTGTGAAGCTCATGTAACACTCTCATTGTTTCCAGAGGTAATTGGATACTGAACAAATCCCCCTCTCTCTACAGAGCAATGTAGCAATCTGCACTCTACACGAGAGAACAGCGTTTCATCTGAAACACACACACACACACACATACAGCACCCCAGGCGAGGCCGTTAGAGCAATAAGGACATCTGTTCCATCAGACGCAATCATCCAATCATCCACTCCCAAATCTGCATATGCAAAAGATCCTTAAATGATGCATTACTCTCACACACACCTGCAACAGCATTAAAGAAATTGTGAATGCATACACACACACAGTTTGGCATTGCTACATTTGTAAGGACATTCCACTGACTTGTGTTATATATCCTTATATTTGTATCATTATGAGGACTTCAGGTCCCCACAAAGGCAATAGACCACACACACACACACACACACACACACACACACACACAGTTTGGCATTGCTACATTTGTGAGGACATTCCACTGACTTGTGTTATACATCCTTATATTTGTATCATTATGAGGACTTCAGGTCCCCACAAAGGCAACAGACCACACACACACACACACACACACACAGTTTGGCATTGCTACATTTGTAAGGAGATTCCACTGACTTGTGTTATACATCCTTATATTTGTATCATTATGAGGACATCAGGTCCCCACAAAGGCAATAGACCACACACACACACAGTTTGGCATTGCTACATTTGTGAGGACATTCCACTGACTTGTGTTATACATCATTATATTTATATCATTATAAGGAGTTCAGGTCCCCACAAAGGCAATAGACCACACACACACACACACACACACACACACACACACACAGTTTGGCATTGCTACATTTGTGAGGACATTCCACTGACTTGTGTTATACATCATTATATTTGTATCATTATAAGGAGTTCAGGTCCCCACAAAGGCAATAGACCACACACACACACACACACACACACACACACACACACACACATACAGTTTGGCATTGCTACATTTGTGAGGATATTCCACCGACTTGTGTTATACATCCTTATATTTGTATCATTATGAGGACTTCAGGTCCCCACAAAGGCAATAGACCACACACACACATACACACACACACACACATCACAATATTATTTTGTGTCGTGTAAACCTCTGACCACAAGATAGCAGTGTTATAATCTATTTTGAGCCATTAAGACTCTTCCACTGCAACAGAAACAAGTAATGTAAGGATGCACCACTGACAGGTTCTTCTATAATAAAAAAAACAATATGTCTCTTTGCTTACAGTATCACAATACATCTCACATATCATATGGCCAGATTACTGCCAATGCATTAACCTAACACTAAATTACCATCAGTGATTACTTAATATGACTAATATGTACAAAGCACATTACATTAAATAATCACACATCACATACACAGAACCACACACACTCTACAGTATGCAGTTTGTGTTAGAATAGTTTAGTTAGCCTGATGGAAGCAAAACAAAAGGCTGTTTTCTGTCGACTCAGCAACAACTTGACAGCGCAGAGTACTGCAGGCCCACACACACACACACACACACACACAAACGTGCAGTGTGTGCTGATACCTGCACAAAAATGGCAGTTTTCCATTTGACTCTTAGAAATAAAGCTAACGGCTGTTTCCAGTTGGCTTTCATTAGCATCTAACAACACCTACTGACAGTCTTCTGCCAACTGTACAACTTAGACATGCAGATTTCATTTGCACATCATTTCATTTTAGAATAAATCATTTTTGATTGAGAAATGAGGAAAAACTACCAAGATAAATACTGATTACCACATCATTACTGTCGTAGCATAAATTTCTTCAAGTATGCCAAACCACTAGGGGCACTGTGGTCGTAGCATCTCCTAGATGCTAGCGTAGAAGAAGAGGTCAATCAATACCTTTGACCACTGTCAAGTAAAAGTAAAAGTGACGCTAAGGTAGCAAAAGGTAGTGAACAACAAAGTTAGATAAATGTTACTTTTACTTTTCATATGATAAGTGTAACCATGCAGCCGCCAGCCTACATGAGCACCGTTGGTCTCCCTCTCATTAGCGGCCAGCCTACACGAGCACCGTTTAAAAAACCCATATAAACACATTATTTAGCATATTAACTCAAATTAGGCACGTCCTCGGCTCGAGCAATCGACCAAACTTACATGTATTCTTATGGGGAAAATGCGTCCAGCTAACGAGCAAACCAGCTAACGAGCTCGGCTCCTGCACGGATTAAACTCATAAGTAGGGTTACTACACTAATGTTGTGTTCAAAGCAGAAAACTAAAAAGGAGATACAAGGCTTTCGTAGGACAGTGACATTATTTACAACTCATTATCAGTTGCACAGTGTCAACATTTCCGCATTTAACCCATCTGTGCAGTGAAACACACTCACTAGTGGAGGGCAGCCTATTTACAGTGCCCGGGGAGCAGTTGGGTATTAGGTGCCTCGCTCAAGGGCACTTCAGTCATGACCTTTCCAGGGATCGAACCAGCAATCTTCTGCTCACAAGAGCAGATCCCTAACCACCAAGCCATGGCTGCCAACGCCAGGCCACGGCTGCCCCTGCCAGGCCACAGCTGACTCCGTGTTAGACACATTATATGTTAGACAGCCTTAGATGCGTCAACTTCCGTTAGAATAGTCATTAAAGAAGAATATTAGTAGATGCATATAAAATAATGCTGAATTATTTGCCTGGCAAAAGTATTCTCTAAAAAAAGATGGTTCTTCAAGGGTTCTTTAGTAGAGAACACTCAAAGAAGCCTTTGCATGGGTAAAGGTTTTTTTTCCCCAAGGTTCTTCTGATTGAGGAGAAATGTGTTGCCGATGGCTCTACACAGCCCCAAAAAAGGGTTCAATAGAGGAACCTTTTCATGCTGTATAGAACAACACTTTCCTCATCAATATGAAGAACCCTTTCCCCATGAAAATAATCCTTTGGGATTTTTTGTATACAGAACCATTTTCTTTAGTAAAGAACCCTTGAAGAACCATCTCTTTTAAGAGTGTACTCATAACCAGCTACTGCACATTTCTTTAAAATGCTGCAGCCCTGGTTGAGCTGCTCTCAGGCACTGTAATCAGTCTGCAACCTTTATTCTTTAGGGCAGATCACGAGCTATACATTTGCTTAAGTAAGCATGAAACAGCCGCACACTGCAATTAAACCTCTGTGTGCAAACAAAGCAATACTAGCAATTATGCCCTTAACACAATTTCCCCAAAAATGAATCAACACTGGCATCTAGTGGAAGTCTAATGCTGTCTTAATGGTGTTAATCAGAGTCTACAAATGTTCCCATTTCTCTTAAGTGGATCCAATAAAGAGGAAAAAAAACAGCTATTTTGGAAAAAGGCCACACGTGAACAACCTGCAGGGAAAAAATAATAATACCATTCTGCAGAGAGTACTTGCTCACTTGCTCTGCAACTTGTTTTGGACTCTAATATCCTGCGTCTCACGCTGGCCTGTTCGATCTGCCCACTCTGGTTGGTTTCACCATCCGTAACCTCTCCCTCTCCTCCACGGCCCAGAGACAATCCTCAGCAGCCTAATAGACAGCAACCTCATTTCCCCTCCTGCATCATATGATGGATGTTTTCTCATCCAGCTCTGCACTTTCTGAGCTGCTTATATCAAGGTTTGTGTCTCCCTCAAGATCGTCTTCTCCCCAGCCACGAACGATTGCGGTGACTATGGCTGTAATGGGTAAAGCGTTCTCTCTCTCTCAGGGCTGTAGACCATGGCCTTCACTAACGCCTCATATGTTGGCCTCAGGGAATGCAGCAACAGCAGCAAATGATGCTGGGCACATGTCCGTGCACACAATGGCCCCTCGTCCGCTTTCTATAAGAAACATCTCTTATATCGGAGTCACTGAGGACAGAAAGGACGAACGAAAAACAAAATCGTCACAGTAGCCAAATAATGACATTGTCTGCAACTTATATCTGATAGATTTATCAGATATAAGATAGATAGTCAGATAATGTTACACAATAAATCTGCCAGTGTTAAATAAACACTATTAGAGTTAAATTAACACTGGGAGTGTTACATTTTGACACCATTAGTGTTAATTTAACTCTAATAGTGTTGATTTAACACCAACATATTTACTGTGTATGCCTGGACCCAGCGAACGCTGCTGGAATTTGGTAAACATTACAGACCATAAATTTTATGATGATGATGGTTACACTTATATAGCGCCTTTCTCAAACCCAAGGATGCTTTACAATCAACACACTCCATTTACACACACTCAATCACACACACCAGCCAATTGCGCACAGCCAATTGCGCACAGCGTACTCTCAACCGGAAGCGACTGTCCACCTGGAGGACTGCGTCGAGCACTAGGGGGATCACCCAGGACAGAGTGCCAACCATATCTGGGCAAACATACATACATACATACATACACAGACATACACATTCATACACACCAGGTTAATTTTTAGAGTAGCCAATCCACCTGATCTCCATGTTTTTGGACTGTGGGAGGAAACCAGAGACCCCGGAGGAAACCCACGCAGACACGGGGAGAACATGGAAACTCCGCTCAGATACGGACTCGAACCCAAGACCTCAGCGCTGAGAGGTGAACGTGCTAACCACTAAGCCACCGTGCCGCCCACGAAGTGTAGTTATGTAGTGAAGTGGTCCTGAGTTTCAACCTTAAAAGCCAGGCTACACACTAGACCAGGGGTTGCCAACCCCGGTCCTGGAGAGCCGCATTCCTGCCCAGTTTGGTGATCTCCCTGATCAAACACACCTGATTCAACTCAGCAGGCAATTAGCAGGTTTAATTGTAGTGTCAGAGCACAAAGATCACCAAACTGTGTTGGACACCGGCTCTCCAGAACCGGGGTTGACCACCCCTGCACTAGACTGTATATGAGAACTGGACAAAAATTGACGCTTTTGTTTACTTCCATTGTAATGTTTTGAAGCAAAAAACTGGCCGAAAATAGATGCCACCATATTGCGTTCACTTGCACATTGGATGCAAATCGCAACCAGAGCATGCACGGTACAGATGGAAGTTAGCACTACTATTCGTACTCTATTCGTGACATCCATGTTGAGTGTATGTTAGTATAACTTACTGCTGAACAAGACACCACTTCTCTTCAAAAACATAAAAGTGATTAAAAACCTTATTAACAGATTCAGAGAAGATAAAACAAGCCGAGTTATATTTCTAGCATTAGCTGCTGTGACGACACCATCAGAATTAGCTGTTGATCAACTCAAACAAGCTGTCACCACACCCCATTAAAATATCCCCAAATAATGCATAAAATGCATTTAACATGAAGAAAAATATTGGGTGGTTAATTAGTAGGTAAAGCCTGTGGAATTAAGAAAACACAACTGACGAAAAAGAAGTGAATGAGGAAACTCATTTCAAAGTTTGTTGTAGCTCCCATTCAATAAAATGGTTGTGGGTGGAGTTTAAAATTGCACTGCAACCAGCCACTAGAGGGCATCAGAGATATTTTGACCTCACCTTTCTACTCTGGTCATGTCCAGTTTTGATATACAGCCTTGGGCTAGACCTCAAGAGTGTTAAAAGCCCCCTTGTGTTTGACTACTATATGTAAATACTGGCCCTGGGGGTCAGGAGATGTAAAACATAACCAGACTGACTGGGCTCAGATTCTAGATTCCCCAGCAGAATGTTCTACTGCTGAGTCTCAAAAATGTGCATTTATTAAAAAGTTCAATTGTGTTCACAATTCAGTTTAAAAAGGCAAACTGAGATATGTTATGTTTACTCAATTGACGTATTTCAAGCCCTTTATGTTTTACTGTTTACTGAAAAAATCTCAAATTTTGAATAAATTATTTTTTAACCAGTATCAGTATGAAAACAAGAGAGGCTTGTAACATCACTTTACATATGAAGAATATAAAATATATGTTAGTATACGTAACTTCATCCAGTAAACAGTGAAAGTATATCACCCACTAATACTCATTTCCAGTTTTAGGAAATTCAGGGATGTCCAATCAGCGGAGGACGAAGGCCCTGATTTAGAGAAAGAACATCCAGTAACACTTGATCAACAGCATCAGTGAACATTAGTCTTTTCCATGCAGTGTGTGAATGAATCAGATTATGGTCTACCAAACGAAATCACTACAGTGCACATATACGTAAGACTGAAAGCCGAGTCGTAAACAACAGCGTTTTTAAAAGGCATGGCTGAGGACAAACCATTCGTTACAGGTCCAGGAAATGAAATTGGCACCCTAAAAAGTTTATCGGACAAAAACACAAGAAGCGAGAGAGCGAGAGCGAGCGAGAGAGAGAGAGAGTCCATAAATTTGTTCTCCTATGTCACATTCTACACTCTAACCCATCCCTCACTCTGACCGCTGTCACACATCTTCACCTTTTCTCAGTGCCTTCATACAGACGGGATCGATATGGCCATTACCCAGGATATTCCTGACTGCTGTAACTGTACTTCTTGACACAAATGGGTGGGGGGCAAGTTAGCTCACCCCCCAGTCCAGGGATTGTTCAATAGCTTGACTTCTAGAGTGAGGCACTGGAGGATGCTGGGAACATCATTGCAGTGTATGTGTTATGCAAAGCACATACCCATCAGGAAATGAATGGGATTTGTACACAGTTATATTGGAATATTATGAACATCTACCTCTTTTTGGGAATAACCTTCCTTGTGCTTGCTCCATGGTGAGCCTTGACACTTTCCTGATTGCTCTTGTGTTCATTATAGAGGATAACTGGTCCACTGTGGTGCATCGATTGCTTTGTACCACTTGATATAGTTGTTGTTCCCTTCAGCATCAATGGCCCATTGGACACCACTGTTATGTTGTTGGGAAGCACTCAATACACGTCCATTCTCAGTACCTTCACTACAGCAGCTCTACAACATCCACAAAGTTAGTAGTTTCTGAGATGGTACCACCTAGCAGTGCTCTACTATCATGCTCTTTTGGAAAATCACATCCTTTGCCTAAGATGATTTTGGTTACGTCATAGTGACATCAGAACAGGAACATACCACTGTTAGGGATGTTTATCTTAAAAAAGTAGAGCTCTTCTACTGCCAATCTGAGAGTCTGAGGCATCAAGGGTGCCGACGCCTCTTTAGAAACTTGATGTCAAACTTAACATCAAAGTGCTGGGAAGGTTTTCCTCTGGAGCAAAGATGGCCGCCCCTTGGCTCTGTAGAGCTGTAAACGGTGGTGAAGGAGTAGAGGGCTGAGCGACTGACTGTGTTCCTCCACTGATGGAGGCCCAGCTGACTGACAGCAGGAGATTGAAGCTGCTGGAGCTTGACCGTGTTTGTCTAAAAGCCAAACGGTGAAATTAATCGAGCCTGTCACCTCCTTTTCTCCCTCCCCCTTCTGTTGCAGCCTGTCAGACGAGGCCGTGGGCTTGATTGACAGTGCTGTGCACCCAATCACCTCGTACTGATCAGGCAGGAGGGGAAAACAGTGTACCCATACCAATGAAAACAACACATCAGAGTCCTGAGAAAGTTTCCCATTTTGCTGTCTGCATAGCTTTCAGGAGCTCCTGAGTGTATTGTCTGTATTGGCTACTATGGTTATGTTGCCTGTAATGGGTATACTGGGATTATTCAGTATACTGACTGTTTTGAGTATATTTGGTGTACTTTTGTCTTCACTGTACTGACTGTACTGGCTGTACAGACTGAACTAACTCTATTTGGTATATTTGCTATACGTCTGTATTGGGCATACTGGTTATACTGGTATACTAACTGAGTGTAATGACTGACTGCATTGAGTATATTGAGTGTACTCACTATTAAGTGAACTGACTTGAAAATCACTTGATATGAAATTTATTTAGTGCATTAATTGTATTATCTGTACTGAGTATATTGACAGTATTGGCTGCATTGATCGTACTGGTATTATACTGGAGTGTAATGACTCACTGCATTAAGTATCCTGAGTGTACTGATTATTTAATGTATTGTTTGTATTAGATGTACTGGCTATATAAGCTTATATCGGGTGTTTTCTGCATACTAGGCATGTTAGCTGTATATGCCTGTACTGGGTATATTCTGTATACTGGTTGTACTGGCTGTATATGTTTGCATTGGGTATATTCTGTGTATTGGGTGTATTAGCTGAAGTGGGTATATATTTATTGGTATGTCTGAGTGCATCTCTCCCCCCCCCCCCAGGCCCTGTCAGGGAGGACTCTTTATTACTTTGGTTTCACTTGCTGCCAGCACAGCTGACCCCAGCCAAAGGTGGAACTGCTTTCATTTGGCCTTTCAGGTAATGCACAGATGGGTGACGTACATTGCCCTTCAAAAGTTTGGGAACTCATAGCTTTCCAGACTGTTTTTTTAATACAAATATACAAATCAAACTTCTGTCAGGATGAGTTTGCAGTAAGTATTTTTTTAAGGAAAACAATATCACGTAAATATTTTCTGTGACGTCAGCACTCAAGCCTTTCAGCTGTTTATACCAGCTTTTACCAAAATAGAGAGGTTTTAACAATAATATGGTAACTACTCAATCAACATTTAGACATTATTTGAACACGTTTTTTCCAATGTTTCCCCTTCCCAATGTGGTAGTAGCCAATTAACCCATCCCGTCCACTAGGGGGCTCTCCCCATCACTTTGCACTGTCCCTGACTCTAGGAGAGTGAAGACAAGCACAAGCCTTCTCCGTTGCGTGTGATACAGCCACCGCCTCTTTTCTAACTACCGCTGATACATCATCACTGGGGAGCCAACACGCTCAGAGGAAAGCGCAGGATTCCCAGCTCTGAATGGACCAATCAGTAGACGCCTGAGCCAGCGGACAATGTGAGAGTGATATAGAGAGAGAGTGAAATCTACCCACCCAGAGAGAGCACAGCTGTCGATGACAAACAGCATGACCAGGATTCAAATTTGCAATCCTCTGGTCATAGCATCAGCATCTTAACCCACTGAGTCAATGTTCTTTCTTATTTAATTGAAAAGTAACAGCAAGAAAAATAAACAGACATGTTTCTCAAACATGGTCCCAAAAGCTGAGATTGTAGCAGAAACTACAAAACTAACTGCAGGTGTATTCTGTTGTCCGACTCAGAGGACAGTCAACAAAAACATTGACCAATTTGAGTCAATATGTCTCCCTTGCCCAATTATTCTCATGTTTGTGTACCAGCTGCCTCATGCTGAATGTCAGCAGAAATGGTCATTGAGTCATCCACACTTACACTGTTTTCCTACATGTAAGCAATAAGTCCACAGGGTCCTGTAGACCGGAGTGACCCACCAGCTTTTCTCTCAACCGTCACTGATCATGCCGGCATGAACCAATCACATGACGCATGAAAACAAAGACATGTAGATTTTACTTATGTAAAAGGTGCGATATTAAAACTCTAAGCTAGTTTTATTTGATGCTCATAGACAAAGTAAACATGGAAATATGATCACTATCAAATCAAACCAAATCTAATTTTATTTGTCACATACATAGTAATACATGATACAACTTGCAGTGAAATGCTGACGACTGTCAGCCCACACAAAGCTATTATAATTTAAGATTATATCTAAAGAGATTTAAAGAGTCAAATCTAAAAAATAAAGTGCAAAAGTGCAAGAAGCAGATGTCACATAAGATAAAGTATAAAATAAAAAAAAAGTAAACAGAAAAATTAAAAATATATAAATATAAAAATGTAAAGTAAATTTTAAATGTGATAAAAAAAATTACAAAAGTATCTGTAACAGAAAGGGGGAGGGGCGAGATGCATACAGAGGAAGCCACAATGGAAATACTTTGTTTATTGTTATTATTATTATTATTATTATTATTATTATTATTATTATTATTATTGTTGTTGTTGTTATTATTGTTAGTTATTATTATTATTGTTGTTGTTGTTATTATTGTTAGTTATTATTATTGTTACTATTATTATTATTATTATTATTATTATTGTTATTCTTTTTTATTTTATTTTATTTTCTTATTTTTATTTCTAAATGTGTTTAGGTTTGTAATTACGGTTGATGTGTGATTGTTTGTTATGTATGTCTATGGGACCCCAGGAAGAATAGCTGCTATTTCAATAGCAGCTAATGGTGATCAAAATAAAACAATAAAACAATAAACATAATGCAGTAGGACTTGCCAATACTACCAAGTGATCAAAAAAGAACAGTACCGCTGCATTTTGATGTAAGTAGTTATCTATAGCTTCACTTAACCTCCAATATTTGTTTATTTTTTACAGAACAAAGATTTTATGTATTTTGTTGGACCAATATGTTGGTATGACAAAGTAAAAAAAAATATTATCAGGTTATAAAAGTAATGTTAAAAAAAAGAAAAAAGAAAAAATAGACACTAAACATTGGCATGGTATTTTTCAATATACCAAAATCAAACATATTTAAAAACAGCTAAAAAAAAACTCCCCAGAGTTAATTAGACAGCTTTTTAAATGTGTACATTTCAATGTGCTTTGAACTGCAACTTGTCTCCAAACTTTGGATGGTGTTTACCTATGGAAAAACAAAATCAATACACTTAATTCTGCATAATTCATTTCTCGGTGGGCGCGTCCGTTTTGTATTCAGGCCGCCAAAAGGTAAAGGTTGGGTAAGTGACAGGGAAAGCAACAGACCTCGAGTCAATATTGATTTCCAGCAGTAAAATAATGACTCAAAGGGCAGGAGGAATCTCTCCAGAAGACAAATGTGCATGGACAGAATTGCACGTTTCTTATTTCCTCCTTATAAAAATCATTATCTCTTATGCTGCATATCAGGTCATCTGCCATTTCCAATAGAAATGGAGAAAAAAAAATCAATTCCATGACTGATTTGTTGTTTTTGCAGGAGCCATTTTTTTCTGTGACGCATCGTGATGCATATAACAGCCTTAAAGACTGCAAACGTAAAATTCAGCAGCAAAATTCAACTTTCTTTCACTCAGCCAGGCAGCGTTTTCCACTTTCTAAACTTTTTAAACTTTTTTCCTTTTTTTGATTGATGTCAAAACCCCCTGTGGGAGTCAGAAGAGACTCCAACCCCCTGTGGGGGTTGGAGGAGAAGAAGATGGAGTGGAGCTACATTCATTGACAGCTAAATGAAATGTCTTAACCAAAAGGACTGATGTTAGTTACTGCTGAGAGGTTTCAGAGGGAAGAGTTTGGTGCTTTGCATGAAAACTGGCAGATCAATAAATTAAAAGGCCTGGGGACAAAATATCAAATTGCCGTAGTGTGGAAAACTCATCCGATTGACTTCAGAGTTTGGCAAAAGCTCCCAGACACAAAAGTCTGCCTTCTGACTGCTTCAGAATGGAGGAATGAGAACGGTGAGGAGAAACCAAAACAAGAATCACTTCTCCAAAAATGTAAATTTAATGAAAACATAATTAAATTCATATATAAACTCTCCTGTTTTATATTCATTATATGTAGGAGCCATCACATCCATCACATGGCCTCTTCACTCTGCTGCCCTCTAGTAGAACATGCTGCAGCATTCGGTCCCTCACTGCTAGACTGTCCAACAGTTTCATCCCTGTGAGACTCTCAGGAACTTAACATCACTGCACATTAGCACAGCAGTGTTTGTCTACATTATCAGCACAATATTTGTACATTCGCACACTAAAAACTGTTAAAAATACCATAAAACAGCTGCTATAAACTCTGCAATCTGCAGCTAAATATCACTCAGTTCCAGAGGTGGGTAATCCGGGTCCAAAGAGTAAAAATCCACTCCAGGATTTTTTTTCAACTGCCTTGTTGGTTCTACTGCAGATATGCTGCAGCAGAGACACACCATGAAGTTGGAGCAAAATTCTGGGATGGATTTTTACTCTTTGGACCTGTATTACCCACCTCTACTCAGTTCTACATACTGACCAACATCACATTTGTCCTTCGTCCTGTAATGTGTCTTAGTCTAGTTATTGTATGTTTATTGTTTGTTTTTCATTGTGCTGGTGTTCTGTGTTGGTCCTGGAGGAATGTTGTTTCGTTTCAATATGTACTGTACTGTATATAGCCGTCACTCCTGGCACTAGCCACACCCCCTCTTCCTGTCATTTGTGCCCGAGTTTGTCCTTCACATGTCTGGTATACGTCATTGTTCACACCCCCCTGTGATGTCACATCATTGTTCATGTCTGTTCCCTCATTTTTTTCCCTAATTACTCCCCTTTATGCTTCGTTATAGTCTGTGTAGATTGTTGTTCATCTTATTCACTTGTTATCCTGCGTCCTGTCTTCTCGTCTGCAGCCGATTCACACCGTGACAACAGCTGACATGACAATAAAAACCTTTTGAACTTATTATTCTAGTTTCTGATTTTCATGAGCCAAACCGGTCTGCCGTAAAACAAGAACTAAACATTAAAACTGAACTGTCACTTTATAAGTAATGAATATAAACCTGAATATTCACTTTTTTCATTAAAGAGATCCAAATTTTCTGAGATGCACCAGTATTACAGGTGATTATTAAGTACTTCCATGGCTTACAAGCCCAACAAAACCTGTTTGTCACTCATGGGTGTGATTCCCTTATGATGAAGAGTAGATGCTCCACAGAATCAGCATTCAAACCAAAGCACCGGGAGAAAAAAATACCTGTAGCCGCTCAAGAGCAGCAATCAAGTAACATGCTGTGGTACAAATAAAATATCTCCTTCAGCTGCTGCTACTGCCAGCATGAGCAGAAATTTGTGCAGATTCTGCTTGGCTATGCATTATCTCAGTAGTGACTTCACTTGAAAAAGGCACAAAAAAAAGTCTGTCTGTATTGATACATAACACACGGGACATAAAATGCTGACACAAGCATCCGGAGCGAACTTTAATAGCACGTCAGAGGGTAGAAAAAAGAGAGCGGCATATGGAAATAAGGAAAAATAGACAAATAAATCAAACGGCAGAAAGAAGAGTGTTAGATTTAGCGCAGCATTCGCATCCCATGATTTAACACATGCCTCTGAGAGAAAAGTTGAGCTCTGAGAATGACTAAGAA
>BRDA01028607.1:2793-35991 GCA_036984385.1 Crenuchus spilurus | reverse complement strand
TTAGATGCAGCTTTCTTGGCATTTTCTCAGTCAGCTTTATGAGGTAGTCACCTGGAATGGCTTTCAGTTAACAGCTGTGTCTTGTCAAGAGTTCATGACTTGCATTTCTTGCCTCTTAATGTGTTTGAGACATCAGTTGTGCGTCTACTTTGAAGAATCTAAAATCTAAAACATATTTTGTTTTGTTTAACACTTTTAAGTTTACTACATGATTCATTATGTGTTCCTTCATAGTCTGGATGACTTCAGTGTTTATTTACAATGTAGGAAAACAATTAAAAAGAAAACATTGATTATGTATATTCATTAAAGGCAAGGTGACTTTTTTGTTTTATTCTTAATACTTTCAATAGTAATTTACTGAAATTCAAAATATTCTGGATTTTCATTACCTATAAGCCATATTGATAAACCTTAAAACAAAAAAGGCTTGACATTTCACTTTGTGTAATGAATATAAAATATGACAGTTTATCTTTATGAAGTAAATTATGAACAACAGTGAACATTTGACAACATTGTAATTTTATGATGTACATTGGTTTCTGTTTTCTTTCATTAGTTCAGTTAAAGAATCTCAGCATTTACAGTTCACAATTTATTGAGTTGTCATTACTCATTTAAATTTTCAACCACAACTGTAAAAGTGACTTGCTGTTTTAACTTATAATCTACTGCTAATCTAAAAATTGAGATTTTATTGAATCTCAATAAAATCTCAATTCATAAATAACAGCATGTGATACACATATTGTTCTGCAAACAGTTCACTCAAAAGCATGGTTATGTTTTTTTTCTTTATTTAAACATCTTTATGTTTTGAAGTGTTGCAATGTACAGTATTACTGTCTACATGTGTCTGGAGGTGCTATATGATTTGGATTTGGGACCCTTCTTTTTGCTATTAAAGCTCAGAAGTGCTTGTGTTGTCACTGTTTGTCATGCAGCCAGCCTCCTTCAGCTTTTCTCAGTGGAGCTCTCAGCAGGCCCAGCTGAATGAAGTAGGCAACTTCTTGATGGAGGTGTCAGACAGCTCCACCAGCCACACTCTGTCTGATGAGCTCAGTAGACTTAACAAGAAGTGGGCTGCTCATTTGAAGAAGACTCAGTTTGTGAGTACAACTATTACTCAAAACCAGTCTTAATCTTATGGAATTGGCACTCCCGCTGGCGGGATATAACCAACATTCCACAAAAACACTTATAACTGTGAGATTTTGTCCTAGAAACAAAACTAAACATACCCCAGAAACCTTAAATGGTCTACTTAAAAATATATAGCTTAAACTGATATATTTTTAGGTATTTGTGAGAAAAGCACAAATAAGCAGAGACACATTTTTCAGTGCGAGACATAGTGTGGTGCTTTTTTTCCCAACCACTGATGCGATCTGCCATTCATATGTTAATGGTAAATCTGGACATGCCAGTGGTGGATTAGTGGCCCAGGAGTGAGTGAAAATGCCCATTTGGTCTCTGTAAACAAAGAGTGCTCGCCTGAACAAAGATCTCTCATCTCTCACCTCACACCTACTCATGAATATTCAGTCTAGGAATGAATAAACACAGTGTCAACTCACACTTGTTAAGCTTTAGAAATAAAATCACATAGAATTTCTAAAAAATGTAATGACCAGTGTGTAGCCAACACCACTGTTTAATCAGTTCTGAGCTCAAAAGTCTTAGTTAGAAAAGTTTTTTTTTCATAACATATCAACACATATGAAAATAGGTTTTTGGTTTAGAGCAGATTTAATCAAAATAAAGATTTATGACACTGTTGTTGCTGAGTTTGTGGTGAACAAAAGCATGTGTAACATTTTGTAAAAAAAAAAGAAAAAGAAAAAGAAAGAAAAAAAAGAAAAAAGAAAAAGTAACTTTAGATAGGTTTAATTTGTAAAAAGTCAGGGCATGTCAGACTACATCAGTATCTGAAATCCCCCTCAGACTCCAGAGGGTTAAAGCTGCACTTATAAGTTTTCACAGGTAAAATAATTTATTATCATTTTAAAATCCTTATTGGATGAGCCAATAGAAATGGTACCAAATGACATATAATCATAAAATCTTGGTACAATCATTTTCTAAAAATGGCCTTTTGTGTCTCCATCAGTAAGAATTGTTTTACTCTGTGAACTTTGTGAATTATTTGTGTAAACCCAACTTCTTTATCATTCCTCATTTCACAGGTGGTGGTACCTCAGCAGGTCAGCAGTGTAACTCCCTGTGCCCGGGCTGTGCAGAATCTGCTGGAACAAGCAGGCTGGACACTGCGGGAGGCTGTGGAGGTGTCCTCTGGAGCACTGTGCACATACCGGAAGAGACTGCAGGTACACCAATCTTCAGATCCTAACTGCACACTGTGCTGCTTACAGTACTCATAATAAAATTACTATAGTGTTTCACTTTTCCACTTACAGGAAATTATTTTTGATCTACTTATTTTATACTGTAACCCTAACCCTAACCACTCCCTTCTTTCTCCTCAGGTTATGTTGAAAAAAATATCAGAGATACATTTGGACTCTTTATCTCCATCTCCAGAGTTCAGTGAAGAGGCACTGCAGAATCTGAGACAGAGACTTCCAGAGGTGACAACAGCTGCTTTTAAAAACTATACAGTACCAGTCAGAAGTTTGGACACACCTTCTCATTCAGTGTTTTTACTTTTTTCTTTTTTCCTAAATTGTAAATTAATACTGAAGTAATTCAGACTATGAAGGAAAACATAATGAATCATGGTCTCAGACAAATTAAGAGGGCAAGAAATGCAAGTCATGAAGTCTTGACAAGACACAGCTGTTAACTGAAAGCCATTCCAGGTGACTACCTCATAAAGCTGACTGAGAAAATGCCAAGAAAGCTGCATCTAAGTAAGGTGCCTACTGTGAAGAATGTAAAATATAAACATATTCTGGTTTGTTTACTTGTTTGTTTACTAAATAATTTAATGTGTTTATTCATAGTTTAATGACTTTAGTATTAATCTACAATGCAGAACATTTTTAAATCATGAAACCACTGAATGTCCAGAAGGTGTCCAAACTGTATATGCAATTAGCCTGTCAGAGAGCATACTTATATTTGACAATGAAAAGGACCTGGAAATTTCTTTCTCCTGTTTACTTATATTACTGATACTATAATCTACAAATATAGATTATCTCTGTATTTTCTTCATTTTTAGAAGTTAGCTATACTGTTTTTAGATTAAATGTGTATGATGGTTTAGATTATCAGTTACGTTTAACATATTGCTGAATGTAACAGTATTAAACTATTTAACAATCCCATACTAAAGATTACTAAGACATTTCAGCGGTTAGGGTTTAGGACATTCCCAATAATCCACCCATCACCTGCAATAGCTCAGTTGGTAGAGCAGAGAACTGTACTGGACATCAATTAATCCTTAGGTCACTGGTTCAAATCTGACTCAAAGTAAGTGTTTCAGGTGTAACCAAGGCCACATTAGAGATATGATGACCATATGTTTTAAAGTTAATTTGTAATTAAGTACATTATAGGGGTTAAGGCATTCTGTTTTCCCTCTAAATCACTTGTTACTATGATAGCTCGGATGGAAGAGTAGAGGACTGTAGTGGCCACATTAGAGATATGCTGATAATAACTTTTATTGTCATTGTATTTAAGTACATCATCACCTTGAAGATCATAAAGCTGCCAGTAATTCAGTGTTAAAATGTAAAATTAGTTTAAAATGCATTCAAACATCATTGGGATACAAATAACATGTTAAAAATAAGCAATGTGGTGAAGTATTTTTAAATGTATTTCAAAAACTACCAAAACTGCAAGAAATGCAAGGAACACTGCATGATTTAGCATGCTCTGACAATATCTGTATTACTAAATTGTGTGTGTGTGTGTGTGTGTGTGATGAGCAGATAAAGGAGGCTGTGATCAGGGTGGAGCAGGCGTGTGAAGGTCTACAGAAGGGTTCTTCTCTACTAGAAGGAAGGCTGGCTGAGCTGGGTCACTGGAGCACTGATGCTCTAGAAGTTTGCCAACAGCTGAAAGAGTGGAAACAAAGAGGTCACCGCAGATCTCACCCCAGAGCCAAAGTGAGTATAAAACAAACACATTTCAGTACTTAGAAGGCATTTCAGGTGAATTTGTACCACATGTTAGAACAGACACTTGACTGCAGTGTACTCTCGTTCTAGACACTGATCAGCAGAGGACTGCAGCTGGAGGGCCAGGTGGTGATGGAAGGACAGGATCTGCAGGTTCTGCTAGGAAACATACAAAAGAGCTCTTCTCTGCCCTACCTCAGTATATCTGCCCTACAGGACAGAGTCAAACGCACTGTCAAGCAATGTCAGGTACACAACTTTTTTTTTAGCCAGTGGGCTTTGAGAAGCTGTGAATAGCAGGGCTTTTGCCATGTTTATAGGTGTGTTAGCAATGCAATAAAATAATAAACCAATAAAATAATAAACATTTGATAAACTACACAAATGGTCAGTAAATGATTTACTATTAGTAATAATTGCAATTAACCAGTCACTACACAGTGTAGTCTTGTTGTAATATGTCACTAATTGCATGTTCATGTCAAATTAAAAAGATACTAAATAGTCCTAAATGTTTAACCATCTTATAATAACATATTTTCTCCTCCTCTGTCTATTAGGAGTTTATAGACTTGCTTAGCTATATGGGACTAAAACGAGAAGGACAAGCTGAAGATAGTCAACCCCCTCCAAAGGTTGTTGTTCGTGCATACACTGCTCCAGAGCCCAAGGGAGGAACTTTCCAAAAGCTTGACACTCAAACCTTGCAAACCCCTCAGGAGGATCTAACATACTCACAAAGGCAAGACTCCTCTCAGATGCAAAAACATCTGAACATCAAAGCAGGCACTCAGCCTGAACTCTTCTCTCTGGCTGATCCTCAGTGTCAGCCTGAAGCTCACCCACAGGGTCACCCCAGTGTTTTACTTAGAGATGATGATGTAGAACTCAAACAGATACAAGCACTGCTCTTATGTCCACGTGGTAAAGAGATCCAAATGGAAATTCAAGCTGAGGATCAGGTTTTAACTCTACGCTCAAGTCAAAACCAGTCATTGAATATACTTCATCAGCCACCAGACTCATCCATCTCTGGCGGCAGCTCTAAAAATGCATGCATTGCTGAGATTGTGGTTTCACACCGAGAACATACTGATGCTAAATCCAAACCTCAGACCAAAACTACTATCCAAGTAGCCAAGGCTCAGAGCTTTTCTGTGTCTCTGGAAACATCACATCCACATGTCAAGACACCACCACAAGCCCAGGCTAAGCTACACGCACAGTTTGACACACCCACACACGCCCAACTTGGTATTTCAGCTCAGACTCCACAGCAAGCTCAGACCCAGCCAAAAGCTCGGACTCCAAGGACACGACAGAGACATCAAGTCCAAAGCAAGTCTTCAGGCAGTGCCCACATCCCTGGGCAGACTGAGGTAAACTCCAGAGAACAGGCCATGGCTAAGAGTAGGATGGAGAAGGCCAAACAGCATCTGCATAATCATATAGAGGAAGTCATAACTATCTTCAACAGCAAAACAATATCTGAAGAAGAGGCCAGGAAGAAGCAGGTGAATATTTTTCCATTCCCTTTCTTGAAATTGATTTAGTTATAGCAAGTAATAATAATAGCATTTGTTGATAATGACAAAAAATAAATAAAATTATATATATATATAATTCACTATTGGACAATTTTTTAAATAAAATGTTCTTGTTTTATTCATGTTTTTTGTACTACAGTGCCACATCCATCAAAAATTGTAATATTGTGAAAAAGTTCATTGTTTATCATAATTGAATATATTATATCTTATATTCATTACATGTAATTTTTGGTTTATTGTGATCAGTGTGGCTTATAGCTCAGGAAAGTCTGAAATCCAGATTTTCAATGTAACATAGCATGGGTGATGAGGAGGAGTCACGATGATGCAGTGGTGAGACACAGCTGAACACGTACAAACGTTAACCAACATGTAAAAACATTTACAAATGTTTTACAATGACTGACACTCAGAAACACAGGGGAGCTTAAATAACACACATAATGACACTGGGATGAACAATCGGTCTGAGTGATAAGGCAAGACCGTTCTGATTATAATGAGGGCCAGAGGACATGACTAGGGTGGGGACACGGAGACATAACACAAATGTAGACATAAAACACATGGTGACAAGACAGTGCATAGGGACATGTAACCAGACAAGCACAAGGTAGGGCTGGGACGGGCCAGAGGCAGGGTGCGACACTGAAATGATTAGAATATTTATTTTCAAATTTTAATAAATTACTATTCAAATAGCATCAACATTAAAATAAAAAACCTTGGAAATATGTCACTTTACATGTAATGAATATAAAGTATATGACAGTTTACCCTTTTTAATTACATTTGGAGCATAATTCCAATTTTTGGGTACGTACTACTTTAAGTATTGTTCCCTTTATAATATCTGTTTTGTGCTTCCACTCACTTATGATCCACTTATCATTGCATTAAGGACATTCTCAGGTCAGAAATAAAAAGCTAGAGAAGCCCATAGATACAGCTAGCCAGATTGATGTGTTTATGGACGAGTGGATGAATGGAAGGAAGACATTTACTGATACAGAAATGTCTGTACAACAGACACTGAAGAACATGTTACAGTACATACACAGATGAAAGTCTAGAGGGCCTCTACACATTGTGCATGATAACATTTTCTACCTCTGTTTCTACCCCTGTAATCTTGTATGCCTCTAGGGGGCACTGCGACAGCTAAAACCAGCAGTGCTAGAGGAGTTCCTGGAAGCTGTTGAGGCTTTAGGCACCTTCTGCTCTGAGGCCCAACTTAGAGACATGGAGCAGCTCTCTCTGTCTGTGAGAGCCCAGTGGGAGGTAAGTAAAATAACAGTACCCACCTCACTCAGCATGTTAGACAGTGCTGACATTAATTCTAACCTATCAATGCATTGAGTTGACATGCTAAGCTCCCTGAAACAATTGGATTTAGCAGGTTGAATTGGTTGTTGTGATTGGTTTAGGCTCTGTTTCTGCAACAAGATGTTATCGTCCTGATGCACCCTGTGTGTTCAGTGTGTGGTTGAGAAAGTAAGCTGGCTCTTTGAAAGGAGGAGGTGAGGTTATGAGGAACAAAAGCTGAAGAGTGCAGTATTTCTTAATAGCTATTAAAGTATGGGCTTCAATAAAGAGTTAAAACAAAAATTAAATACTAAACTGAAACCTTTGGGTTTAAAATGCTAATAAACACTAACTGACAGTAGACATTTACTAAAGAAACTAGTGCTGGTATTGGCTTAGAAATAGAAAGTTAATAATTGGTGCATAGTTTTGAGTAATTGGAGCCGAAGGGCAGCTGTGGCCTGGTGATTAGGTATTTGGTCTTGTAAATGGAAGGTCACCAGTACCATCCCTGGGCCGGTCATAACTGGAGTGCCCTTGAGCAAGACACCTAACCCCCAACTGCTCCCCGGGCACCGTGGATAGGGCTGCCCATTGCTAGTGTGTGTGTGTGTGTGTGTGTGTGTGTGTGTGTGTGTGTTTCACTGCATAGATGGGTAAAATGTGGAGGTTTAATCTCCCAACTTTGGGAACAATAAGAGATTATAAAATCAAATAAACACAAATGCATACAATTATGAAACAGCTAGTTTTCAGAAGACATTAATTGACATATAAGACATTGCTCATATACTTCTGCTTGGTTGAAATGAAAACCTGGATACTGGCCTTTCACAGAAAAGACTGGATATCCCTGGCATACAGGATGTAGGAGATGAGATGAAGGGCTATAAGAGGTGGCAGAACATATGTCTAGTGAATGATTTCTGGGGAGTTTCTGTTTGGAGCTAGAGAACCAGACCACCCCATTATGACAGGAGACATAGGAATGACATATGGAAGAGACGGCTGGTGGAGGGTGCATCACAGCATGCAGAAGGTAGAGATGTAAATTAGAGTGGATGGAGGAGGAGCTTGGCACATCCCAGTTGTATGTATAATATACTGCAAACTTGCCATATGTGGCATATATGATATTCCATGTACATTGTGCAGGTCTGGTAGATTTCATTTAGCAAGTTGGTCAGTATAGTGATAATAGTGCGATGTCTGAATGTATGTATGTGCACATAAATAGCGTCATCAAGATATGTGAACAAGGCATAGCTTGTAGTCATGCTCATTTATTTCAGTCATCCTAGGCAAAGCTAAATGCATCTGCTCTGTCTCATTGCCTAGGCTGTGCGTTCAGCAATAGAATCCTTTCTGCCTGATTTGTGGCAAGAGGTCCGGCGAAGGGAGGCGATTAACAGCCCTGTTTTGAGGTGTGAAATAGTCACTAACACTGAAACCTCAGCCTGTGGTCCACACCAAGTGTGCAGTGAGCAGGTAACACTGCCAGTTATAACCCTGCATGTGCTTATACCTGCACCACTGATTCTGCTTGTTCTTCACTGCTGTACTCTCCAGGGGTGGAAAGTACTTGAGTAATTGTACTTGAGTATTTTATTTGTACTGTTTTTTTTTTTTTTTGCAGTCCTTTTTAGTCCCAAACAAGTAGACCTGAGCACTCATCATTTGTCTGCAGAAATGTGACCTCTTGTAGTTCAAATTTGAGTTGCATGATGAACCTACATAATGTTCCTTCTTTCTAGGATGGGATAAAAATATTTTTTATAAAGATATTTTGATGGAAAAAGAGTTTTAAGAGGTTATATACTGACACACTTTAATTTACCTTGTGTATACTTATGGCTCCATGCTTCCACTTTTACTTGAGTGATGCTTTTTTACAGGACCCATACTTACACTTAAGTACAGTTTCTTTGCACTCTTTCCATGCCTGGGAGTTTCCTCAATATGTGTGTCTTTGTTAAGCTCTTTGAGAGAATTCAGAGAGTAACACTTAATCACTTTGCATATTTATATATGAATGATTCTGTAAAGTTGATGTCTGTACTTTAAAATGTTGAACAAAAGAGATAATAATAAACTCTTCTGAGTATGTGTAATCTTCCCAGCTTCTGTCTCGCCCCTGGCCACACCCCTGTCCACATGCTCCTTGTTTGTTTACGTTTTTCATGTGCCGTCTTGTCTCCACGTGCTCTATTGTTTACGTACACGTCATGTCTCCATGTTCCCATCCTCATCATGTCATTGTGTCTTGTTTATGGTCAGCACCTGAGTCTTGTCTGCTCACAGCCCTGTCCCTTCTCATGTCTTAATTAAGTGGCTATTTAACTCCCTCGTTTTTCACAGTCTTGGTCAGTCATTGTATGCCGCCATGTGTAAGTCTTCAGGTCCATGTTTTTGTCACGCTCTGTTTTCATAGTCACAGTGTTAATTTAGTTTCTTCGTCATAGTTCAAGTTTGTCAATAAAGCCTTGTTTTGGATCACACCACTATACCTGCCTTTTCCTGGCTACAGTCCTACTGACAATATGTGTGTATAAGCTTTTATGACTCTTTTGACATATCATCTTCTCTTGTTAATAGGTTCACACATCCATAAAGTACAGCCAAGCTGATTCTTGTTCGTAAATCAGTGCCTCAAGTTTAGAAAGAGGAATGTAATTAATGTAGGATAATGTAGTGTCTAGATCATACTGTGGTATGAGTTGAATTACTTCTTGTTTTAATAGGTGGATAATATACAGTGGTGATTGAAAGTTTGTGAACTCTTTAGAATTTTCTGTATATCTGCATAAATATGATTTGAAGTCCTAAAAGTAGCTAAAGAGAAAGGTGGGTCATACAGGGGTGCATTTTCCGAAAGCGATTGAACTTAGCGATTTACGAACAACTTTAAGAACGACATAACTATAAGAACGCGATTTTTCCGACTGTTTCCCAAAAGCCTTCTTATCTTCCAAACTTATGAATGAGTCCCTAAGTAGCACTTAGTTGACTCCGCCCTCGTGTCTGCATCAAATAGGTTTTTACATACATTTCTTCATTATTAAGCCACAAACGTATCGTTATGTAAACAATAATTATAAAACCAAACATCAAATAGTATTTACACTACATACATGCAAAAAAAATAAATACATTTTACTTGCAGTTGCTGTCCATGCCAAGCCTACTTATAAATAGGCAAATCCTCTTGGTTACGTGTCCATGATTAATCAGTGAATTTGATTGGTTAAGAGTTGACAAACTTAGTAGGCCAATTTGTAACCATTGCTTGGGACACAATATATTAATTTACTACTACGACTATTACACTGGAAAAACACTCCACTACATTTATGTCATTTATATGTGTATATCAATAAATAATATATAGAACTTTAAGTAATCTTAGGTTTTTATTTCATGAAAACAATAATTTCAACTTAATAAGTACATGTATGCGCAGTATTAAACTAAGGATGCTGGCTCTAATTTACATGACGCAACTACGCTTTCAAAAGAAAATTTAAATGTTCATGAATTCAAGTGCTGAGTGTTGTGTTTGTCAAAGGATGATCAGGGCCCTCTTTCGTTTTTCATACAGAACTGCATGTGAACTTCAAGTTAAGAACAACTTGGCCAGTTACGAGAGGGTCAGACCACTCGTAGATTTATGAACGAGTTTAAGTACGACGTGGGTTACAAAGGCTTTTGGGAAACACTAGTAAATTTAAGAATGTTCGTAAGTACGAGGTTACAAAGTACTTAGCATTAAGAACGTTTTGGGAAATGCACCCCTGGAAGACAGCGAGCCTAAGCAAACAAGTCATTCTACCATAGAATGATACTTTTCACATTTTTTTTTCACTTATAAATATGTCAAATTGGATCATTTTCCTCAATAAATAAATGATCAAGTATATTATTTTTGTCTCATTTGATTAACTGGGTTCTCTGTATCTACTTTTGTGACAATGTGATGATGTTTTAGGTCATATATATTTATCCAGAAATATAGACAATTCTAAAGGATTCACAAACTTTCAAACACCACTGTAGATGCATTAAAATATTTGGGCACCCCTGGTTGGATAACATGAAAATTAGTTAAGATGTCTATAAATAAATAGTAATTGTTTGCATTTTAATGCACAACTAGTATTTTCTTACTGAATTTAACATGGGGTGACAAACATAAAATGGTTTGTGTAAAGGTTAAATTCAGAAAAATAGAAACTAGTAGAAAATTATTATTTGTTCTCTGTGGAAGATGTGAAGTATTAACTAATTACAAAATCAACAAAACATGGATCAAACTTTGGTATATGTCTGTATACAACTGCATTTCTGAGGTTTATTGCTAAAGGAGTCTAGCAGCATCATGGAATTCTCTGCTTTAAGGTATTTCTGGGATACATCCCAAGTGTAATTACTGATAATTTGATCCCTGAGATTCCTGAAGTGTTTGATTATGACGAAGTGCATTAGTGCTGTTATGACTGAAGGCTGTTCTGCATGTTTGGGCAGAGTTTAAGAGGTAACACCTTAGCCACTTTGCATTAGTAAACACTTATTGAGCTTTGCCGTTTAATCACTTTCAGTTAGCCACATTAGCAAGTCTCATTACCACTAATGGGATTTTCACCTCACTTTCAAAATGACCATCCTGCAGGTGCATCTTCAAAGGCTTTATTAACAGCTTTAGACACGAGTTACAGCTGCTTGCTATTATGATGATGCATTTAGACCAGAATGCTGTTTTACTAAAAACTGGTGATGTGGTAATACAGGCTATATAACCCCATAATATGTCAAATTATACACAGTACTGCAGCATTCATACACACTGTGTTATCCCTATACCCCTAGACATGTTCTTCAGCAGTGGAGCCTAGGGTGCGTTTGGAGGCTCTGCAGGGGCTTAGTAAGACGCTGAGACCCCCAGTCAGCTCCTGTCTGGCCACCACCCAGCTGAGAGACAGTGGGGGCAGGCTGGAGACTATCCAGTACCAGATTAACACAACCAGCAATTCAACAATGCATCAGCACTGGTATGGAGTAATGTTTCACTAGAATATTGTCCAGTAGTAGACCTGGTGTAGCCTTTAGGTGAAATAGAATCTGTTGATATGTATATGGTTCAGAACTGAAAATGTTTAGGAAATTCAATATTTCTTTATTTATAAATGCTTAAAAATTATTAAATGTTCTGTCTGTGTTCAGGTGTAAATCTCAGATTTTTTGTGTAGTTTTAGGCTTTGAGACCCCCTTTTACATTGTCTTACAACATAATTGCTGAAATATCATACCTTACTACATATTTCTGCTTTTTATATTACACAATTTAAAAATCCCAGCTGCCCTTAATATTTTTTTATATATTTGGAAGAATTTGCCATTAGAAATCTGCAATAACCTATATTAAAGTGTACACGAATGCACACTTATGTTACAGTGGGGAAAAATAGTATTTGGTCAGCCACTGATTGTTCAAGTTCTCCTACTTAGAAAGACAAGAGAGGTCTATAATTTTCATCATAGGTTCACTTCAACTATGAGAGACAAATGAAAAAAAAAAATCAGGAAATCACACTGTAGGATTTTTAAAGAATTTATCTGTAAATTATGGTGGAAAATAAGTATTTGGTCAATAAACAACCAGCGAGAATTCTGGCTTTTACAGACCTGGTAGTTCTTTAAGAAGCTCTCCTATTCTGCACTAATTACTTGTATTAATTGCACCTGTTTGAACTTGTTATGTCTATAAAAGGCAACTGTCCACACTCTCAATCAATCACACTCCAAAGAGCTTTCGAAGGACAACAGGGACAAAATTTTAGACCTGCAAAAGGCTGGGATGGGCTACAGGACAATAGGCAAGCAGCTTGGTGAGAAGGCAACAACTGTTGGGACAATTATTAGAAACTGGAAGAAACACAAGATGACTGTCTGGGGCTCCATGCAAGATCTCACTTCATGGGGTAAGGATGATTCTGAGAAAGGTCAGGAGTCAGCCCCAAACTATACAGGAAGACTTGATCAATGACCTGAAGAGAGCTGGGACCACAGTCTCAAAGAGAACCATTAGTAACAAACTATGCCATCATGGTTCAAAATCATACAGGGCACTCAAGGTCCCCCTGCTCATGCCAGCACATGTCCAGGCCCATTTTAAGTTCGCCAATGACCAGAAGAGGCATGGGAGAAGGTCATGTGGTCAGATGAGACGAAAATAGAGCTTTTTGGTACTCAAGTCCACTTGCCATGTTTGGAGGAAAAAGAATGCTGAGTTGCATCCCAAGAACACCATACCTACTGTTAAGCATGGGGGTGGAAACATCATGCTTTGGGGCTGTTTTTCTGCAAAGAGGACAGCACAACTGATCCATGTTAAGGGAAGAATGAACAGGGCCATGTATCATGAGATTGTAAGCCAAAACCTCCTTCCATCTGTAAGACCATTGAATATGAAACGTGGCTGGGCCAATGAAAATTATCCCAAATACACTGCTCGGGCAGTGAAGGAGTGGTTCTGTAAAGGTCCCAGAGTGGCCTAGACAATTTGTGGAGGGAGCTGAAAGCTCATGTTGCCCAGCAACAGCCCCAAAACATCACTGCTGTAGAGGAGATTTGCATGGAGGAATGAGCCAAAATACCAGCTACAGTGTGTACAAACCTGGTGAAGACTTGCAGGAAACATTTAACCTCTGTCATTGCCATGTTACAAAGTACTGAGTTGAACTTTTGTTATTGACCAAATACTTATTTTCCACCATAATTTACAAATAAATTGTTAAAAAATCCTAAAATGTGATTTCCTGGAATTTTTTTTCTCATTTGTCTCTCATAGTTGAAATGTAACTATGATGAAAATTACAGACCTCTCTCATCTTTCTAAGTAGGAGAACTTGCACAATCACTGGCTGACCAAATACTTTTTTTCTCCACTGTATCAGTCATCATTGCACTGTCACACAAATCCACTTCCTCTTCCATCCTTGTTCTGATCTGATGGTCTGCTTCCCGCTGTGTGTGTGGGGGTTTATGTATGTTTATGTGAATGTGTGTGTTCTTAGCAGGGTGGGACAAGCCCAGGACACCCTGCTGAGAGAAACCAGACTGCCTGCTGACCAGTCACTAAGCCACATCCACTCACAGGTACATGTGCATGGACACGTGCATTCATACTGTATGTGCTTGTCTGGGCATTTATGTGTGTATATCTTTATGTACTTTTATGTGCAATGTACTCACCATATTTTATTTTTTCAACATAAGTAGTCTCTTACTTTCCCATTGATGCCTCTTCTTGTTTTTTTGAGAGCTTGTAGCCCTGTCCTCTTCAAAAAAACAAGTTATTTTGGAAGTTAAAGATTAATTTGGAAAGATGATTTTCAAACCTCTTGCAACATGACCCTAATTTTTACAATTTTTTATTTTTATAACTCTATAACTTTTTAAGTGTATGAAACAAACCAACATAAAATAAACACACAAAATATAGGCTATCATATAGCTATTTTCCATGTCACCCCCCAAACTGTTGCCTGCTGCCCCCTTTAACCCCTAACAATTCCTTCCTGCCTCGCAATTTGAATATCTGTGTTGTAATGCACTGATTGGCAACATTTACTAGTCTTTACATGGTGCTGAGTGTTTACATGTCATGGGTGAGTAAATGTTCCTGTACACATGCTTCCTGGTATCTGAGCATGCCGAGGCACCTTTCAAGAAATGACCATCTGTGATTGGCTGAATTTGACCCTCTTAGCTCAGCAGCAGCTTGGTGAAGATAATCCATCGTAATTGGATAGGACAGCATGCTCGTGTGCTTTGTGAGTCGCTGACCCTGTAACTCAACCTCGTTTTGCCCCGTCCTGCAGGGCATCGTACAGGTTGAGAGCCTGGTGACCAAAGAAACACTCCACTCGACTGACCACATACAGGAAGAGGGCACTTCAGCACAGGAAGCTCATAGCAGGTATTCAATTTCTGCATTCTCAAAAAGAAGAATCATCTCCCGTACTTTACTTTTAGTGTTTTATGAGTGTCAATCTCCTCAAAATAGAAAATTAATCATTTGTGGTGACAGCATGAGGGCAAGTGTTTGTCATTACAGTAGAAGGGCATGGAAGCACAAAACAAAGACGATGTTTCCTCTGTGAATTATTCAGGAGGAAACATGAGTCTTTGGATGTGCTGCAGTGATGTTTGCTTGTTTTTATCACAAACAGTGCATACAGCGCTGCCCACTCAGCTTTGCTGCAGCAGCTGCAGATGAACAGTCTGCAGCTGAGTACAGAGTTATTCACAAGCTCCAGCCTCTCAGCTTCCTCACTCAGCTCCCACCTACAGGAGCTCCAGGTTAGTCTCGGTTTCCCTCCAGCAAGCATTAACAAGCTCCATTAAAAACCATTTAAACCAGTAATGAATCAATATGTCTTGTGAATACTGTTGTGTTGAGTGTAGACACTGAAGCAGCAGACAGAAGCTCTGTGGTTTGATTTTGAGCTCCAGAGCTCTCCAGACATGGAGGATGGCTGCAGTGTTGAGTCAGAGAGAGTTCAGCTCATTCAGCAGTGGAAGGGACAGCAAATCTGCTTTCAGGCCAGGTAACACACACATTTACATGCACACATATCTGTGTATTCCTCCAATAATACTGTCTCACAAAACTGTCACAAATATTCTTCACACTATAGGATGAAGTCGCTGGAGAGTGCTGTGAAGCTGTTACAACCTGTTGACGTTCATATCAAACTGATCTCTGATCAACTAGACCAGTTTATTCAACAACCAGTGGACATCATTGGCTTTGCCCTCACAGACCCTAAAGCTCTACATGGAGACATAAAGGTACAAGAGCTCATGCACATAAGAAACATCACATTTTGCCATGGCAAGTTTGTTTATCTCATCCTCCTATTTGTCTTAAAATTTAAATAATCTCTGACTTCACAACAACTCAGTTTACTTATAACTTTAATAATATAAAGATATGAATAATAACATATACAACAATTTATGAAACTTTTACAAATATACAGTATTGGGCAGTATCAGTCAAAAGTTTGGATACACCTTCTCATTCATTGTTTTTATTTATTTATTTTTTCCTACATTATAACACTGAAGTCATCTAGACTATGAAGGAACACATAAAGAATCATGTAGTAAACTTAAAAGTGTTAAACAAACCAAAATATGTTTTAGATTTTAGATTCTTCAAAGTAAACACACAACTGATGTCTCAAACACAATAAGAGGGCAAGAAATGACAAGACACAGCTGATAACTGAAAGCCATTCCAGGTGACTACCTCATAAAGCTGACTGAGAAAATGCCAAGAAAGGTGCATCTAAGCAAGAGGTGCCTACTGTGAAGAATGTAAAATATAAACATATTCTGGTTTGTTTAACACTGTTTTGTTTATTAAATAATTACAGATGTGTTTATTCATAGTTTAGATGACTTTAGTATTAATCTACAATGCAGAACATTTTTAAATCATGAAAAAACACTGAATGTCCAGAAGATGTGTCCAAACTTGTGAGTGGCACTACATTGTATTAAAATGCAGTTTATATGGTCAGTAAATGGTTATTTACTCAAAACACTAATGTTAGATTAAATACTTATTACATAATAATGCAACATCAGCTCACAACATCAGATACTTTTTAGTTTCAAAACAAAACAAAAAAAGATGTTTTACTGTATTTATTACATTTATTTCATTATTTATTTTATTGTTTTATTTAATGTATTATAGTGTATTATTTTTTAAAAGCACTTACCATGTCTGCACAGTGCTGATGATGTTACTTTTGGCCAGCATGTATGTTCACACTTTACTGAATACTGTTAGTCATAAAATTTCCAAAATAACATTATCTTGACTCATAATAAGCCTCAATTGACTCATTTTACATATCTAGCAGTGCAAATTCTTACTGACACTGTTAAGCCCTATGTCCTTACATTCCATTTCTTTATATCAGGAAGGTTAAAACAGAATCTTGTGTCTTCATTTTTGTTACATTTTTTTTACCATGGATCTTATTACATGATTTTCTGGCTGACATTCAGGGTGAATGTACCACATGGTTCTACAATTATATGTTCTCAGTTCTTTCTATTAAAAATGAAGAGAGGTGTTTCCTTCTCTTGCATAGTTACTGCTTTGGAGATACAAGATTTTGTGTAAGCCAGTGAAGTATAATTCAAATTCTGCTTTTTGACTTCACCACAGCTTCTGGGTGATCACATTCAAAGGGAACTGAAGCTTCTCTCTGACTCCGAGAGTAAGTTGGTCAGCTCTGAAGGCCTGAACGAGGGAGATTTTCAGGCCCATCTACCACTGCAGCAGACCATTCAGAACTACACATACTGTCTAGAGAAGCTCAATTATTGTCTGGAGAAATCACAGACAGCCTTGGAGGCTCTCAGGCACCTCCTCCCAACTTTACACCAACTGAATGTGGAGATTTCCACAACTCATAGCACACCTCCATCAGCAGCAGTACTTGCATCCATCAGACAGAGGCTTCAGCAGGCCAGGGAGGAAGCTATACAGCTGGACCGTATGCTGCAGGATGCAGGAATGACAGTGACACTGGATGCTAAACCAGGCAGTTGTTTGGAAATGTTGTCTTCTCTGTCCAAACGTGCCACAGAGATGGAGGCTGGTGAAGCTGTGGGAATGAGAGGGGTGGAGAGAGTGGTGCAGGGAAATGAGGAAGAGGAGCAAAGGGAGCGGATGCTAAGGAAGAAGAAAAGAGACCTGTTGGCTACACTGAGGGAGACGCAGAGAGCCTTGGAGAGGCAGGGCTTGAAGGAGCCCACTCTGCCTGCTCTACAGCACAGGTAAGAGACAAAGAGAGGTTTGTTTCAGTGCCTCACATTAGATCTTTTCATATTTGTTCATTAAACTCAAAAACCTCTCAGTTGCATAGTAAAGGAATGGTTTGCTGATCAATCAGATGTATACAATAGACCAGCAATTCTCAACTGGTGGGTCGTGACCCAAAAGTGGGTTGTGGACACGTTCTGTGTGTGTCACGGACAGTTTGTAAAAAATAAATACATTTAAAAACAATTAAAAACGATTAATGCTTATCTGATTTTGTACTCGTCTTTTATCTTAAAAAAAGAGACACAGAGAGGCACGTGTCGCTTGTGCTTTTTCAAAAGGCAGTTTTGGTGCCCTGTAGTTTTTATCTTCCAAAAACAATGTGACGCTATATTAAAAGGAGGAGTTGAGCAATAGGACCCAGCAGAAATCTGAAGCCTGTTTCATTGAGTGGCTCTCCTTTTTCTTGCTAATATGTGATTGGCCGTCCCCGCTGTCACTCCATCAAACAGTGTCTGGACTTGTAAACCAGTTTTTTGCAAATTAGCCAGCAGTCCATGTTCACCTGTCACTGTAAGTTATCATGTTGGACGTTTGTTCTGTCTGTGTCACGTCAGCTAGACGTATTTTAATATCAGAGGTTTCATATGAAAACCATTAACATTAACATTAGAATCTGTGTCTGTGTGCGTGCGGCTACCAATCTGTGATAACCATTCATTTACATGCTTCTAAGTTTAACTATTGTCAGAATAATTAATTTCTGCTTATTTTTACTCAAAAATTATGTAAATGAGGTCTGTTGACCATACAGTCCAAACATAGCTGTAAAATTGCTGGTAATGAGTTCGAGTGAAGTTGACTGAAAATGTGAAACAGAATTGGGTGATAATTTTATGCTACATGCTTTTAACACTTTATAAATATTTAATAATAATATCTAATAATGTATTAATATTTTATTAATGATAAATATAAATTTTATTATTTTATTATTAATAACACTTAATAGTTATTATTAGTATATTATTAATAGTAACAAGTAAAATATGAATCATAATTTGTAAGTAATGTAATGTAATAATAATAATAGTTATTAGTTAGTTTAATAAAAGTAATGTAATTCATAATATTAATTTATGTTCCTGCACCCCCCATCCCCCCAACCATCCCCCCGCCCCGCTTCGTCGGTCCTGTCCTCCCTGAAATCTGAAGGCTATTTTTCAAAAACACATTTGTTTGGTTTCTATTCTATAAAAGTGGGTCGTGACTTAGTGACTGTGAGAAAATGTGGGTCCCGGGGTAAGACCAGTTGAGAATCCCTGTAACAGACCACTAAAGTTATGTTAGGATTAGTACATAATCACCTGATCGTAATTATTTTTGATAATTACAATTAATTTTCACAGATGTCATCTTTCTCTGTCATCTGTTTATTTTGAATGAACACTTATGTTGAGGTAAATAAATGATGGCTCTCATGAATACAAACATTCTACCTGTTGGTGTCATTAAAGCTTTAGTTGGCAGTGGTCAGTAATGTTTGTTTATTTGTGCTCAAGCTGTGTTTGTGGTCAGTTTAGGATCATTAAGACAGACAGGAAGTAGTTTAGGCTCATCTTTAAAGTCCTTAATCACAATTATTTACACTTCTGGTCAAAAGTTTTAGAACATCACAATTCTTCCAGTTTTGTATAGAAAATTATTCAGTTTAATGACTCATTTCACTCTGAAATGAAAGTATAGGAGTCACATAAGATCTCATGGAATCAGTTTAGCTGACGACCACACCACCCTGAAAACACCCTGGCACCCTGTTCTGGGCTTAGTTGGGATAGTGTAATGCCCCGCCCTGCTCCCAGTGAGGGGGCTGAACATGACCCTGATAAGGATTAAGCAGGTGGGAAAATGGATGGATGTAATGAGTTTATAGACCAAAATGTGTCTAAACTTTGGACACAGAGTAGCACCTTTGTCAGATATAACAGCTGAACACACTCGTGACTTTCTTTCTACAACAGACATCAAATATTCTTCAGACAGTTCTTCACTAATCTGCTGCAGAACGTCACATAAATGTTGGCTCTTGTAGGTTTGCTTTGCTTTTCACTTCATCCCAAATCAGCTGGATGGGGTTTAAGTCTGGAGACTGTGCTCCACTCCATGTTTTCAAGCTGACCATCTTGTTATTGTTTCCTGAGACAGTTCTGGCAGAGCTTGGACTGATGTTTTGGGTCATTATCTTACTGTAGGATGAACCCCTGACCAACTAGGGGCACCAGAAACGTACTAAAACTCTTCTGAAACGTTTGACCAGTAGTGTTTATGACAATTAATCATCAGTTAAAATATTACAGTCATGACTGTGAGTCAGGATTTCCAGGTCTAAGAGAAGTTCCTCAAATAGAAATTTGAATGTAGTTTTGTCGCCTCTGTCGTACACCCTGTCATAGACAACAACTTTCCAAATCTGATTTCTTCTGTTGTTATGTATATTTATTGTTTTTGTATATCACTGTTTATATCAGTAAACATTTGCCAAATATGCTGCTTATGTTACTTTGACAGTAGTAGTCTACGCTGTATGTAATTGGTGTTGTTATATAATAGTGTTAAAACTTAATACCACAAATTTGTACAACATCATTTCAATGTGGACTGCTTGTAGGACAGATGAAGCCCAGAGCTAAGATCACAGACTACAGAATGAAGCACAACTTTAACAATTGTAGTTTATTTCAAAAACGTATCTGATATCAATTTGTCCTCATTTTAGGTGACAGGTATTTAAATACATGTTTTGTCCTCTTGTCTGTATTTAGGTTGGGAAAACATTGCTTTAAATAATATTTTAGGTGGATTGTGTTTACCAGGGAGGTTCAGTAATGCATTTGACTGGTAATATCAAATAAAGTGTCTGTGTCATGTACCTAAATGGTAAGAGAGCCCAGGCTGAAACATCATAGCTGTGATTAACATTGCATGACAAACATGACACTCAGTATCAATAACAGCACACGACCACGTCTAGTTCCACGTTTTTGAACTACATTACATTTCCAGAGCCACTTTGACTCCCTGAAGAGTCTTTCAGTGGCTTGTTCTTCAAAGAACCCTTTTTGTAATTGAGATGTGTGAATGTGAAGAGAACCTTCAGAACTCTGTAAGCATTCTTTCCCAGTTAGGCTTAGACTATACAAATTATTTCAAAAATACTTTTAGTCCAATTCGATCAGGACAACTTTATATGAATGGAGCTTCAGGGAAGTCACTTTTATAATGGTCACTTTATAACAACCAAAAATCGGGGCAGCACGGTGGTTTAGTGGTTAGCACGTTTGCCTCTCAGCGCTGAGGTCTTGGGTTCGAGTCCACATCTGAGCGGAGTTTCCATGTTCTCCCCGTGTCTGCGTGGGTTTCCTCTGGGGACTCCGGTTTCCTCCCACAGTCCAAAAACATGGAGAATTGGATACTCTAAAATTACCCTGGTGTGTATGTGTGCCTATGAATGTGTATATCTGTGTATGTGTGTATGTATGCATGACCAGATATGGTTGGCACTCTGTCCTGGGTGATCCCCCTAGTGCTCGATGCAGTCCTCCAGGTGGACGGTCGTTTCTGGTTGAGAGTACACTGTGTGCGATTGGCTGCCGCTTCTCACCGGTGTGTGTGATTGAGTGTGTGTAAATGGAGTGTGTTGATTGTAAAGCGTCCTTGAGTTTGAGAAAGGCGCTATATAAGTGTAACATTCATTCATTCATTCAAAAATAATGGATACTATATTAGAACCACAAATCACTCAGTAATCAGTTAAATTATTTATGCAGGTAAATTTATATTCAGCTTAAAGAGGCTTTTCTGGAGGCAGCCATGGACTGAAGGTTAGGGAAGCAGGCTTAGGATCGAATGGTCACTGATTCAAGTCTCTGAATTAGTAGGACAAAGCTAAAGCACCTTGGAGCAAGGCACCAAACCTCAAAATGCTCCCTGGGTGCGCGGTGGAGCCCATTGCTCTGGACAGGTGTGCCCACTGCCCACTCGTGTATGTATGTGTGTTTTCACACAGACGGGATAAAGGCATAGGTCAAAATGTGTTCAGTATTGTGTTTCTTTCTTCAGTTACTAAGGCTCTCTCTGTCCTTACAGATTACGCTTTTTGACAGACATGGAGGGTAACTTATCTGCTCTTCACTCAGACATCCAGAGTCTGCTGGAGGCATCTAGTCATACAGCAGACTTTAGAGAGCTGGAGGTCCAGTGGAAGGAAATAAACACAGAAGTAAATGAAAGGTGAGAATATTGCGTAAAAATGTGCAATTCAGGTTTTACTTGAATCTTTTATTTTATTAGCATTTTCACGTCCTGCTTAAAAAACGTGTTCTTTGGTTTTGTGCAGTCGTGACGAGTGCCTTTCTCTGATCGAGCTGCTGAAGAGGTTCCAGAACTGCCGCAGCCATCTGGGTGGGACATTGCAGATAGCTGAGCAGACCATCAGTGAGCAGGCCTCCTATATGGCCAAAGACAACCTTCAGCGACTCTACAACCGGGTATGAGCTGCACCTTTGCACTTGCTCTATGAAACACCACCTCAGTGCACTAGATGGCAGCATTAACCTCATTATGTTACAAACTCGATTTTCATCCAGATAGAAGACAAAGTGGTCCTTATTTGTCAAAACTGAATTCATAAAATGAGCAGTGATTTGAAGCTGTGATTATGAGTCAGCTTCAGCAGCATGCAAACACGCACTTGCCATTTATAGCAAAGGTGAAATTAGTGAAGAGATTGTTTGTGACAAACACGTTTGACAGTATGCAGCTTTGATGGATGGAGTCATCTGCAAAAATGGCAAATGATGCTGAGCTCACATTCTGAATTCATTGTTTCTGTGATGAAAAGCAATACACAGGTAGACTAATCGTTTATGTTGAATTGAAACGTGTTGTTTACACTTGGATGGCTTTTAGAGTTACCTTATAAGACATCCAATTAGAACAGACATCATTTACATACATAATTTTAAGATTAAGATTAAGATCAACCAATTTAGCCAATGTGATTTTTCACACAACGGAATTTGACCTCCGCATTTAACCCATTCGTGCAGTGAAACACACACACACACTAGTGAACACACTAGACTGTGAGAATTTGTGCCCGAAGCGGTGGGCAGCCCTTACAGGGAGCAGTTAGGTGCCTTGGTCAAGGGCACTTCAGTCATGTCCTGTCTGGGGATCGAACCAGCGACCTTCTGGTCACAAGACCAGATCCTTACCACTAGGCCATGGCTGCCCAGGTGATGCCACTTAGAGGTATTCACCACTGATGCCTGGGAGCACCCCACAAATCTTGATGTTTCAGAGACACTCCAACCCAAGTCATCCACCTAAAACTATTTTTTTTTGTCAGAGTCAAAAGTCTTCACTTCCCCCTGTTTCACATCCAACACATGGACATTTTACCATCTAATAGAAATGTATTGTTCTTATGGGATTATCCATGTTATTCAATGCGTGAGTGGTCATAATGTTTTGGCTTAGTGCTGTAGTCATAAGGGTACATTAAGACATATGTCCTGCTTCATTCTAAAATATGGATGGAGGTTGTGAAAAGAAAGTGTATGAATTTCACTGTGAATGACAAATGAACTTAAAATAAAATGGTAGAATATCAGCCATTTAAATTTGCTAAAAGACTTGTGCTTTCTTCCCGTTGTGTGTATTTTTACAAATGTGTGCAGGTGAGCAGTGCTAAATGTGAGCTGAGTGCTCTTGGTGATGGTGTGGAGGAGTTCAGGGCTGTGTGTAGACAACTGCAGTCTCAAATGAGGAAGATTCCGGACTGTCCGGATGCTCCATTTGAGAATGAGGCAGATGCGCTGATGGACCACTGGCTAGACGTAGGCTGCTGTGCTTCATCATGTCACAACTAAGACCATTAACGTCACTGTTTAGAATGATCCCACACCCACATCTCATCTTACAAGCTTCTTTTCCTGTCTAAATATGATACATGTTCCTCTTTGCTTGTTTCTCAGGTTACAGAGAGGATAGATGGTCGCCTAGACAACCTGCAGGTTGGGTTGTCACTTTGGGATAAGCTCCTTCTATTGGCTGGAGAAGTGGATGGCTGGACCGCCCTCAAGTTGACGGCGCTTGCTCAGTCATGCCCCTTTCAGACAGAGCAGGAGGTCACTGCTACGCAGGTAAATTTAAACTTAAAGTGCTTTTCAGACATCGTGCTCGAAAAGCTGAATACAGTATTGTGAATATGTTGTCATGTTCCTGGGTTTGTAGACTTTGTTTATGTACATTTTCTCCAGCCAAACTTGAAAGACTAGTGTCAGTGTAGGATTAAAGTGTGTTGAAAGCAAAATAAAATAGAGCAAGCCATTTCCACATTCTCTGACGATGTGTCAAGCATTTGGCATGTAAACCATGCTGCACAGGTTGAGTCTGCTTTTGTGCAGCGTAGAGGTGTAAGACAGCTCCACTATTTGTATCTGTGTCTGCTCAGTGCTTTTGTACCAATATCAGATAGCATGTCTAGGTCTAGATGTTAAGTGAACAGTGGGTTCTCATGGTGTTTTGTCCAGGGGAATAGGATAGGTGTGAAGTCCTGACTGATTCTGACAATGGCAAAATTGATATGGCCAGATAAATGGGTCAGAGCATCTCTGAAATAGCAAGTCTACCTGTCATTAGTGGTCAGAACCTACCTTCAATTCCCCAGATCTCAGTCTGACTGTGGGATGTGCTGAAACAAAAAGTTAGTTTTATGTCAAACAGGAAGTAAAGAATCTCCTGCTCATATTTTGGTAACAGACACCACCTTCAGAGATCTGGTAGAGGCCATATCTCAAGGGGTCAGAGCTCTTTGGTGGCGATTGGGAGAATCAATATCATATTATGCATATTAGAATACTGCTTGTACATATTTGGCTCACTGGTTCGTCTGCATCTCTATTCAGATTTGATTGAGCTGAATTTGTACTTTATGAATAAGTTTGTTGAGTAGCACAGCAGCAGTATTTTACACTTGCTTGCCTCATTTACATATTTTGGTAAAGGTGAAATTAATGAATGAAGAGATTTTAGGAGGGTGCAGACTCACACAGGCCTCCTCCAATGCATGTGTAGTCAGGCTCTGCCTCTTTTCAAACTGTTGCTGATACATTGCTGCCAGGCAGCCAACATTGTCTGAGGAAAGCACAGGATTCCCAGTTCTGATAGATTGCCTGGCAGACACCTGAGCCACCTGACATTACTTAGTAGTGCTGAGGTGAGAGTGCCATTTTACCTGCCCAGAGATTGCACAGCCAGTCTCTCGGACCTCGGCTGCTGATGGCAACCTGGGTTTCAAACTCCCGCTAAGCCACTCTGGACCATGACATACAGTATTTGCCATTATTCAGCTTTGATGGATGGATTAATTTGCTAAAATGTCCCGTTCTGAATTCGTTGCTTGTGTGGAAATGCACTTGTAGTTTTTTCAGTTATTTAAGCCACAGCATTAAATTAGAACAATACATTAATTTGCAGGTTGTAGCCTATAGACCAAAACTTTGAGAAGTACGTAGTTTGTTTAGCATCATAAACGTTCATAAACATTCTCTAGAGCAGTGCCTCTAGGGGCTTTCTTTTGTCTTATCCAAGCTATGAAATTGTCTCATAGGAAGAGCTGAGGAGCCAGGAGGAAAACCTTGAACATTTTCATCGCAGGTCTACTGAAATCCAGGAGCTGCTGCAGAGCCAAGAATCTCCACTTGAGCTACAGGTAAGCATGTCCTGGCCTAAGGACTGATGTGTGCAGTTGGTAAAAGAACATGTGGTTCACTGGTGACACAGAAACAAAAATGTGCTGCTTCAGTTAATATAGCTAATTGCATACTTTCTGTACTGATGGTGTGTGTTCTGCTGTATTTCCAGGTGATTGAGAGTCAGCTGAGGAAGAGGATGGGAGAAGTAAAGGAGCTCTTCTCTGAAACCAGTGACGTTTTTAAAGAATTGGTGGCTGCTAAGACTCAAGTGGCTGCCAGGATGGCAGAGTGTATGTCTTCCATACAGGCAATAAAAGATGCCCTGAATGTACTCTCTGTTTCTGGAGACACACACCTCTTCCAACATATCCAGGTGAATAGAGAGATAGGAGAGATCACTATTTAAAAGATCAAACAGAAAAGTGTGTACAATACAGAAATGTCCAATTATGACAAGTATATTTATACACTGTATACTTGGTGGGACTCTTTTACCATGAATGACTTCATCAGTGAGGTGTGGCATGGATGCAATCCGCTTATGGAACTGTTGAGATGTGTTTGAAGCCCAGGCTGCTTTGATAGTGGCCTTCAGCTCATTTATATTACTGGGTCAGGTGTTTCTCATCTTCTACTTGACAGTACTCCAGAGATGGGGTTCAGGTTCAACTACAGGGGTTAGACAATGAAAGTGAAACAGCTGGTTTTAGACCACAATAATTTATTAGTAGGTGTTGGGCCTCCTTTTGCGGCCAATACAGCATCAGTTCGTCTTGGGAATGACATATACAAGCCCTGCACAGTGGTCAGAGGGACTTTAAGCCATTCTTCTTGCAGGATAGTGGTCAGGTCACTACGTGATGCTGGTGGAGGAAAACGTTTCCTGACTCGCTCCTCCAAAACACCCCAAAGTGGCTCAATAATATTTAGACACAAAGACTTGCTGTCTTGGTCACAGATGCGCCAGCAAGACGTGCACCAACAATTTGTCCTCTTTTGAACTCTGGTATGTCACCATAATGTTGTGTGCATTGTAATATACTATATAACTGTGCTCTTACCTGCTAACTGAACCTTCACACTCTGCTCTTACTGGTGCAATGTGACATTAATGAAGATTGGCCACCAGACTGGTCCANTTTAGCCATGAAACCTCCCACACTAACATGACAGCTGTTTCACTTTCATTGTCTAACCCCTGTAGTTGGCTGGCCAATCATGTACAGTAATATCATGGTCAGCAAACCATTTAGTTTTAGTTTTATGCACTGTGGGTATGTGCTCAGTCCTGCTGGAAAAGAAAATCAGCATCTCCATAAAGCTTGTCAGCAGATAGAAGCATGAAGTGCTCTGAATCTCCTGGTAGATGGTTACATTGACTTTGTAACACAATGGACTAACAACAGCAGATGACCTGGCACCCCAAACCATCACAGACTGCAGAAACTAGTATTCCAAAAATCTGATTATGCTCATGCATCATTATTTTTATGCTTATTATGTTCACTCTAGTGCTAAACTTATTAACCAGCCCTCAGAAACCAAACACGTCTTGATTAATCTGGATTGAGGGGGAAATTAATATACTAATTAGTGTTACATTGCTCTGTTTACCCCAACAGGGCTTGTCTGAACAGCTACAGGCAGAGCATGAGCAGGCAAACATTGTGCTACAGCAGGTGTCTCTGCTGGCCGGTGTAGCCAGTCCTGAGAGTCTGAAAGCCCTGGCTGAGGATGCAGAACGCCTACAGGAGAGTATTTGCACTGCAAAAGAGATGATAATAATGATGAGGGAACAGGCAGAAAGCCTCAATAACCTACAAGTCAAAGATGATCCCACAGAGAATATTCAGTCTGAACACTCTGAGACCCAAGATCTGCAAATGAAACCTCCTCAAAGTCAACCTTCATCTCCTCACAAAACAGAGCAGTCACCCCAGGACATCTCAGATCATGATGAGTTCCTCAAAAGGCAGCAAGACTCTATGTGTACAGCAGAAAGCATTACAGCCTCTGTCAGCATAGCAGAGCCAGTCATGCAGACCAGCCAGGCTAAAGCTGAGGAAAACCTAAAAGTACTGCAGGTGAGAGGAGAATCTTAAATGTTGCAGAAATATTGAATGAATTACATATTAAATATGACTGATCACGGCATTATGATGCCTATTAATGCCGGGAATGTAAAAGTCCATTTTCATAATTTTTCTCATTTTCATATAGAAAAGCATCCATAACTCACAAAAAGATGCTCTGAACTGCTGAAAGAATGAATGCGTATTATATTTTTGCTCTTCAGGAACAGAGCAAAATGGCCAATTTAAGAAAAAAAGATGAAACTGCACTGCAAAGGTTGAGCACGTGCAAAACTGGGAATTAGACCCATTTCTAAATGACATCTTAACCTTTTCAAATTTCACTTCCCATGCGCCAGACATACACATTACTGCTCCAGTTGATTCGGAATTGATCATTTATAAAATCTGAAAGTACCTGCGAGAAACATTCAAAAATGTGCCTCATCTTTTAGTTTGGGACTTGATCATTATCATGTTCAGATTGAGTTTTGCAGACTGTTTCTGTGTAGGTAGAAAAGCTTTGCAAATTCTCATTTCTATCAGAAACATGTGACATATGTAATGACTAATGTGTCATCAGGTGGAGTTGGACCTGAAGACTGAGGAGGACAGCAGGGTGAAGAAGCTGAAGGTCAGAGATCAGACCCTGTTCCAGAGTCAGGATCTAGAGGACAAAGCCAGACACAATGTTCCACAAACACTCAACAACACAGATAAGCAGCAAAGGTAGAGTATATCAAACATAAAACAAGTGATAAAATAGTGACTTTGGGACTGTATGATCACAAACCTAATATAACCTACACTAGTGACATCCATCCCTGATTCTTTAGTGTTTTCCTCCTTTGGCACACTCACTGTAACTCAGTAAGGACTTGTAAATGAGTTAATCAGGTTGGTCAGACCTCCAGGACTAGGGTTGGGGATCACTCATCTTACACCATGCACTATACAATTAAACATTTTTCCCTTTTTTTTTCTTTTGCACTGTGATGCTGGAGAGAATATACAGCAAAGAAAACAAATAAATGGAGTCTTAACCAAACAAAACCTCCCCTTTCACTAGAAGCCCAGATAACCAAACTGACACTCTCTTATTCTGGTCACATTATAAGAAGAACCAGTTACAGGAAAAGACAGTTATGCTTGGGACAGTTGAAGGTGAAGGAGGAAGAGGTGGACAATAACAAGATGGATGGATACAATCAGAGGAATTATGAACAAACAATTAAGAAGCCTGAAGACCTAAACAGCAGATCTGATGTTCTGGAAAACACTATCAGTATGATGACCAGGAGTCAGAATCGAACTTGATGGCATTTAATAATCACAGTTAAGTTGTGGCCAAAGGTTTTGGGAATAGCACCAATTTTGGTTTTAACAAAGTTTGCTGCCTCAGTTTTTTCAGAACCTTTTGTCAGATGTTTATGTGATATCATGAAGTACAATTCTAAGCTTTCCATACATTAAAAAATGTTTTACTGACAAATACATTAAGTTTAAACAAAGACCTAATATTTACAGTGTTGACCCTTCTTCTATAAGACTTCTACAATTCTCCTCAGCATGCTGGATATCAGCTTCTGGCAAAATCTTGAATGATGTTAACCCATTTTTGCCTAATCAGCGTTTGAAGTTGATCAGAGTTTCTGGGTTTTTGTTTGTCCATCCTCTGTTTTTTTTGCCAATTTTCTCCCTTTTCCCAATGCGGTAGTCGCCAATTAACCCAACCCATTAGTGACTCTCCCCATCACTTTGCACTGTCCCTGACTTTATGAGGGTGAAGACAAGCACAATCCTCCATTGTGTGTGATACAGCCACCACCTCTTTTCAAACTACCACTGATACACCGTCACTGGAGAACCAACATGCTCGGAGGAAAGCCCAAAGTCTCTAGTTTTGAACTGACCAATCAGTAGATGCCTGAGCCAGCGGACATTGCAATGTGTGAGTGATAGGGAGAGATAGCTCCATCTACCCGCCTTGAGAGAGCACTGCCAATTTTGCTCTCTGTGGGCCCCGTCTGATGGCAAACAGCATGACTGGGATTCAAACTCGTGATCCTCTGGTCATAGTGTCAGCATCTTATCCTGCTGAGCCACTCGGGGCCCTTGTCCACCCTCTTTTTGAGGATTAACTACAAGTTCTCAATGGGGCTTCATCAGAGACAATACCTTTATCCCAGTCCTCTGCAGTACAATCCCTATTATATATATAATATAGTTATTTTCTCTGATGAAGCCCCCTTCAGACTGTTTGTGACATCTGGAAAAATGATTGTTCAGAGAAGAAAAGATGAGCGTTACCATGAGTCCTGTGTCATGCCAACAGTGAAGCATCCTGAGACCATTCATGTGTGGAGATGCTTCTTATCCACTGCCATGAATAAGGAATGGTATCAAAATGTCCTCCAAGAGCAACTTCTCCCAGTGACCCAGGAGCAATTTGGAGATTGTGCTATTTCCAGCAAGATGGAGCACCATGTCATGTGTCTCGCTGAACAAAACATTGAAATTTTGGGTCCATGGCCAGGAAACTACCCAGATCTCAATCCCATTGAGAACCTATAGTCAGTCCACAAAAAGCCAGAAACTCTGATCAACTCCAAACACTGATTAGTCAAGAATGGGTTGCCATCACTCAAGATTTTACCCAGAAGCTGATATCCAGCATGTCAAGACGCATTGCAGTTTTAAAGAAGGGTCAGCACTGTAAACTGTCTTTGTTTAAACTGGATGTATTTGTTAATAAAAAGTTAAAAAATGTATAGAAGGCTTATGATTATACTTCATTATATCACAAACATCTGACAAAAGGTTCTGAAAAAACTGAGAAAGCAAACTTTGTGAAAACCAAAATTTGTGCCATTCTCAAAACTTTTGGCCACGACTGTATAACATAACATACTATAACAGATATAGTGGAGTGTCGGTATGACTGAACCCCCCTCACCCCCCACACACATACATTTGTCACTGGCCCATTCAAAATAACTGCTCCCTACCACCATAGCTTCAGAAATGCCAGAATGAGGATGTTTGAGCATGTTTGAATGGAAAACTCAGAGGTAATAACAAAAAAACCACAAAGGCACTGGTTTAAACCTGGCAAAATACACATCTAGCAACAGGAACAGGAAACTCGTACAGTATCTCATGCAGAATCAGAGTCAGTGAGTGTTCACTGATTAAAGAAATCCTCTGCATTTGAATGAGAAGCAGGACAAGAATCAGAAGAACGGTGAGGCAGGGCACCTGGTGCTCTGAGCCAAAGATGCTGAGCACCAGTTGGTGCTCACTATTGGTGACATGGAGCACTGATTGGTCATCTCCACTGGAGAGCAAAAATGCCTTCACTTATTATTCAATAATTATTACAACAGCCGATTTCCTACCAAGCCACACTAGACTAACACTAAACTATGGATCTCAAGCAACATAATGGTAGTCAGAACTTGAGATGCAATACATCATATATGAAAGATCAGCACATTCCAGACGGCATGTTTTAACACATCCCAGTAACTATACACTCCATGTGTTAGACTCCTGGAGGGTGTGGAGGAACCCTCTTCATTTCAGCTCCAGAGGCAGCCGTCAGAAAACAGACTTCAACAGCTACAGACGCTGACAGAAGAGCTGCTTATATGTTTCCCCTGGCCAGGCCTGGCTGAAAGGCAAGCGGTTTTGGAGCAAGCCAATAGCCTTCTGGACACAGTCAAAACCTTAAGCCCTGAAATCACAGCCCAGAAGATGAAGGACCCATACAAACAAGTAATATACAGAAACATATATTTTAATATATTCTTTCAGTTTCAACATATTTGAATATATTTACATACATAACACTATATTGCATTTTAACAGGCTGAGGTCCAGCTCACAGAGGAGCCCATCTTGACTGAGCTGTCCTGGGACAGTCTGGTGAAGCAACTCAGTGTGAGCACTTTTGGATCTGAATTACACAAAAGTTGCAAAGTGTTTGATTGCTTTTCTCAAATGTAATAGAGTAGGAGTCACTGGTTTATAGTGCTGGAGTGTTGGTCAGTTTTGACGTTTAACTTTATTTAAACCCACCTGAATCAGTTCATCGCTTCATTAGGAGGATTAAAGGTGCAAAACCACCAAACTATGTTTAAGTTGATTACCTCTGAAATCATCCATATTACATAAAACTAAAAGGGCTTTTCTACAATTTCATGTCCTCATCTGCAGGATGTTTGTAAAAGTCTGGATGAGAGCATTCTGAGGGAGCAGCGCTGTGGCCTCGTGCTGAAGCAGTGTGGTGAAGTGCTGGACAGTGTAGAGAGGAGAATGCAAGAGGAAATATGTGTCTCTCCTCATGGAAAAGATCAGAAGTCGCAATTGGAAGTAAGGTTGCACTCTAACATATTAATAAACAGCAAACATGTTCAAACACATATATTCATTGATGTGAAAACAAAAATGCAACATTTTTGAATTTGATGGATTTATGTATCAGGACATAAAAAACCACTGGCTCCTTAGAAGACTTTAAAATAAAATGAATTAACCAGGCACGGCTAATCAAATGCCTTTGATGAACTGATCATCAGCAACCACTTCTTCTTTAAAAGCAGGTGTTTTTGCAGTTTGCTGTCCAAGAACATTCAATGCCAAGGAGGAAAGACATCAGCAGTGTTCTTAGAAAAACAATGGTTGCTGTCCATCCAGTCTGGCAAGGGTTATAGTGCCATTTCCAAACAATTTGAAATCCATCAAGATGAGGCAAAAAATGCAGGTTTTTGATCATAATGCACAGCATATCAGCACAAACACTGCTGCTTACCTCTCAAGTATGGTGGTGGAGGGGTGATGATTTGGGCTTGTTTTGCAACCACAGGGCCTGGGCACCACAGACATTGAGTCGACCATAAACTCCTCTGTATACCAACGTTTTCTAGAGTTAAATGTGAGGCCATGTGTCTGATAGCTAAAGCTTGACTGACACTGAGTCATGCAACAGGATAGTGTTCCCAAGCACAGCAACAAATCTACAACAGAATGGTGGGGAAAAAAACAATCAAGCTGTTGCAATATCCCAGTCAAAGTCCAGACCTCAGATCAATTAAAATGTGGGGTGGCATTAATAGAGCTGTGCATAAACAAATTCCAACAAACCTTAATGAACTGGAGCAACATTAGGCCAAGTAAGAAAAAGAATTGGTGATCATCCCCGCCCGACCCTCTAAAAAGCACCCGACCTTTTTTTTTTTTTTTTTTTTTACACAAAAAAAACGCGCCAAACACCCTAGTCTGGCCTAGAATCATTCAAATTTCGCATGCTTCCAATGACGTGATCCCAAATCAATTCTGCACATGTGCAGTACACTTCACTGTCAATACCAATGGCCGGTCGTTTTTGTGATGCAAATCATGGCTTTTGTAGTGGCCAGCATCGTAAAAACACTGCAGTCGGCCAATAAAATTTTAGGTAACATAAAATAAAGTAATTTATTGTCCCTTTACTTTGCTTAAAATAACCGGCTGACGTCACAAAAATGCTACGACCGGTGATGTTTTCGGTACTAAACGTAGTGTTTT
>BRDA01028604.1:0-10886 GCA_036984385.1 Crenuchus spilurus | reverse complement strand
TTTTGAGCAATTTCCCATGTACATCAAATATCACAATAAATATTGTATATCGATATTCTGCTAAAAATATTGAGAAATTATTTTTAGTCCATATCACCCAGCCCTAGTACATCTCTGTGAGTGGCAAAAGTGTGTGAACCTTTATGATTAGCAGATAATTTGAAGGTGAAATTGGGTTCAGATGTTGTTATTCAACTGGATGACAATTAGGTGTGAATGGGTGCCCTGCTTTATATAAAGAACAAGGATCTAGCAAAGATTGATCTTCACAACATATGTTTGTAGAAGTGTACAACAGCATGAATTAAGGTGATTTCTGAGGACCTGGGAGTTGTTGATGCTCAAGAGTTTGGACTCCACCAATCTACAGTTAAACAAATGTGTGTACACATTCAAAACCATTATTCAAAACCACTCCCCAGGAGTGGTCAACCAACAAAGATCACGCCAAGAGTAAGGTGTATAATAATAGGCAAGGTCACAAACGTAACGTCATAAGTCCATCATCAGCAGAACACTGAGTAACTGTGGTGTGCATGGCAGGGTTGCAAGAAGAAAGCCTCTGCTCTCCAAAAAGAACATTCCTGCTTGTCTGATAAAAGATCACATGGACAAGCCAGAAAATGTCTGGAACAATGTTCTGTGGATAGATGAGATCAAAATAGATCTTCTTGGTCTAAATGAGAAGCGTTATGTTTGGAGAAAGGTAAACACTGCATACCAGCATAAAAACTCCCATCTTTGAAACATGGTGGTGGTAGTATTATGGTTTGTGCCTGTTTTGCTGCATCTGGAACAGAATGGTTTGCCATCATTGATAGAACAATGAATTCTGAATTATACCAGCAAATTCTAAAATATCAGGACATCTATCCATGGAATCTCAAGAGAATTTGTGTAAAGTAGCAAGACAACAACTCTAAGCACATGAGTCGTTCTACCAAAGAATGGTTAAAGAAGGTTAAAGGTCTGACCTTAATACAATAAAAACATTGTGGAAGGACCTGAAACAAGTTCATGGATTCCTCCAAGCCAATGCGTAAGACTGATCAACAATTATCAGAAACATTTAGTTATTGCAGTTAGCTAGACAGCCAAACAGACAGATATTTAGATACCTGTACAGTTACTGCTGTACAAGGGGTGGTCACACCAGATACATAAATCAAAGGTTCACATATTTTTGCCACTTAACATGTACTCTTGGATAATTTTTCAATGAATAAATAATTTAGCAAAATAGTCACTTAAACTACTAATGGTTAACTTCAGTTTCTCTGTTTGCACCCGCTCAGATACTCTCTTAGGGTGCTTTCACACCTACATTGTTTGGTCCGGACTTTATGACTTTTCAGTTTGGTCTGAACCAAAATAACAGGTGTGAAAGCGGCCACAAACCACGGTCCGGACCAAAGGAGCAAAATTTGGTCCAACCAAAAGAGGTGGTCTCGGTCTGGAACACTTTTCTAGAAGATTTGGATTTTTGGACCAAATATAGGAAGTTGATGCAGGCCTTAACAACATTCAACAACAATAACATAAGTAAAATAAGAGCCATGGTAGCACATGGAGTGAGGAGGAGACGACAAGTTTAATATAATTTTGCTCTGATGAGCATGTGAAGTCCGCTTGAAAAATGCACAAAAATGCCGAAACATGCAACTTATTTTCTGAGAGGATGAGAGAGAAAGGAGATGACAGGATGACAGAGCGACCTAAACTAAAGAAACTGCGGTAGCAGAATATAAAAGTATATAAAAGCATCAGACGCTCATCCATCTACAAACCAATCAGTGTTGAGTGTAGGACAACGTACCTCACATAAATGATGATGACAGCATGTGGGTGTGTCAAACTAAAAGTCTTTGGTGTGCTTGCAAAAATGCAGTGTGAAAACAAACCTGACCGGACCAATTATATACAAAGTAACAAACACACGAGCCTTGGTTCAGACCATGGTCCGGACTTAAAGCACCCTTACTCTGTTTCTGTGCTTACAAATGCAAAAGTCTCTGCCAAACTCTAGTTTATAATTCCTACAGTTTTCTTTTATTATATGTGAAACCCTGGGTTTATCACTGGTCTTTTAAAGTGCTTCTAGCAGATGTTGTGCTTAAAGAAGTTTTACATTTACTTTATGATACTTAATAAACATTTTATTGTCTTGCATATGGAAATCAGCACAGCACATGTATTAACCACTGTACAGTAAATCCAATCTAATGACAAAACTCTATCCCCATCTTACAGCTGAGTTTCATCTTTGGCAGGAGTTGTGTGTGTGTGTTGAGTCCTGCTGGCCTCTGTTTGAACTCTCTGCTGTCTTCATCTACACATTCTGCATTGGGATTATACCCTCCTAATTTCCAATCTCTAATAATCCCACCAAAAGAGCCACTTCAAATGTAAATATTTGCTGCTGGACTTAAGCATCAGATTAAAATATAGTACACAAAATGTTTATTTATGGTGATTTACTCTGTTTCTAATCACAGTGCCTTACAACGTTAAACTGGATGACAAGCTTTAGGAAAGTCATAATACAGAGGGACTTGAGGCTGGAGGATGTAAGCGTAGACTCACTTAGCTTCATATAATCATAGTCATATCCAGAGGCAAACAGAGTTAGCATATCTAAATATGAAAATGAGCAAACAGGCTAGAGAGGTCAAAACATGGAAAAACATTATAGGAGAAACCAACTGAAACCAATCAACTGTGCCATTGGCTGCAACACAACCCCAAAGCATGACTTGATCCACCCCCATATGTAATGGTTGGAGAGGTGCCCTTACATTTGCTCATTGCAGATGAAGAGTTCTATTATAACCTCATTAGTCCACAGGACTTGCTTCCAAAATGCATCAGACTTTGCAAAAAAAAAACAAAAAAACATCTGAAGCAGAATTTTGTGGTGAGGATGCAGGAAAGGTTCTTATGAGGACTCTTCCATGAAGGCTGTATTTGTGCAGGTGTTAAACAGTAGAACAATGTACAACTCCAGAGTCTGCTAAATCTTCATGAAGGTTTTTTAATGTAAGGTTCTGATTTGCCTTTCAAGCACTTCCATAAGCAGCTGTCTTTGAAATGTTTACTCTGTAATTAACTTTGCTTAATTACTTTTCAAACTGAGGAAATGGCAACCTGAAAATGCTTTGCTAACTTCTTATAGCCTTCTCCTGCTTTGTGAGCCTTAACCATTTTTATTTTCAGAGTGCTAGGCAGCTGCTTAGAAGAACCCTTGAGTGCTGATTTTTGAGACAAGGTAGAGGAGTCTGGGTATTTATAAAGCTGTGAAATTTGCATCACATGGCCGTTCCCGACGATGACTGAACAAGCCATAAATAACCCTTATGGGCTAATTAAGGTTTGCAACCTCAGTCAAAGTTATGTGCTCAAATCTTTCAGGGTTCCCATACTTTTGAAAGACACTCTTTCCTTTTTTTTTACTCTAAAATTGTACAAAACCAAAATAATACACTGACATTGCTTAAAATGTGGAAAATGTGTTTCAACTTTGACTTCATAGCTTTTGGAGATCATTGTTCACAGTAACAGTAATTCAGACCAGAGTTGCCGAAGACTTTTTCATGCCACTGTATCTAGACAGATGGAGAGATGGAGATAGAGCAGAAGTACTAGTGATACATATATCTAGTACTAGTGGCAGTAGTCACAGTCTAAAGTGTAAAGTCTAAAGCAAAAACCTCTAGAGATACCAGCTTGACTCCTATAACAGAGCCAACCTTCTTAATCACTTTGTTCACAGCACTTTTTTGTTTTGTTGCTATAGTACACAGCAGCATAGAACACATCAATTGATTATATTAATATAACTGTATGCCACTGTTGGTTGCCACTATGCTGCAGAGAATGAATGCCAACACAGCGTTAGGCTGCTTAGAAAGAACACCAAGGTGCTGTGTTGCAGCCCAGCAGTAACAAGGATCATCATCACACAACATCCTTGTGCAAAGCATAAACCAACTTTAGCACAGAAAAAAAATAGAGAAATTTAAGTACAGAATAAAGACACATGTGATAGTCAGAGCATCACTTAAACATAAGCCCTTAAGAGAAATGACCTCAGAAATCACCCTTGACCCTGGGTCAGGGCTGGGGGTGGGCTGAGCTGGTAGGCCACATGTAGCAGTCAATCAGCAACTCTCTGGTCTTCCTGATGGCCAGGCCAGGAAGGCGTTTGCCAGGTGATCCATCAGAACTGAAGATCCTGCGCTTTCCTCCGAGCATGTTGGCTGCCCATTGACAATGTATGCAGTTCAAAAAGAGGCGGAGCTTAATTTCACATGCATAGGAGGAGGCCTGTGTGAGTGTACACTGTCCTAGAGTCAGGGACATTATAAATGATAGGGAGAGACAACAAATTGTTGGGTCAATTGGCACTGGAGAGGAAATTGGGGTAAAAAAAACAAAACCTTCATTTAATCTCATTAAAGAAATAAAAATCTTTAAAAATAAAATAGTCAAAAGTTGCATTTTTGTAAGGACAAAATTCCAGAATAAAATCTGGATTTTTGCATACACAGACTAAAACATCTTAAAAGCTTATGTAATGCACCAGTGCACATCAGCTTAACAGATGTTATTTGGATAAACGAAGTAAAGAAACATGGTAACAAACACATTTTAAAGCAGCTTTGGAACGCATGGAGATTTTGGCTGAATCAGATGTATTGGTATCACAGAAACTGAGAGACTTGTGCTTTAAACATCTGAAAGTCAGAGGAACCACCTGATGATGTAATCTGAAAAAAGACTTTTTGTATATTTTTGTACTGTGTGTGTGTGTGTGTGTGTGTGTCACACACACAATACACATTTTCACTGTGTGATGGTCCATCTCAGATGCCTCTGAGCCCTGAGGAGTCGAAGGAGCTTCTGAGCATGGTTAACACAAGTTATAAGTGGCATCTGTGAGTGTAATTCCATACTGTAGTGCTTGATAGTGGCAGCACTTTAGTCTGCTGAGCCACTCAGAGCCTTTTCTTGATGCAGTGCTGGCTGTGGGATCAGAGATCACAGGTGTTCAGCTCAGGTTTTTACCCTTGACCTTTACGCACTGAAATTAAAATGCTAACTGAGATCCACTGCTCATCTTTGCTCCTCAGAGTCTCAGCCTTTTGTGGTACTGCTTTTGTACCAAATCATGATGACAATCACCTGAAATCACATCAACATTTAATTTGTTACCTTAGTCGGAACCACTTCATGATGTCATCTGAACCGGGCTTTGTAAAGGTTTGTACAATCTGTGTTTATAATAAAGGTATATGCCAGATAAACCAGCACACCCTAGTGCAGCACTGAGATCAGTCTAGTCTCATACAGTCAGTGTTTGTGTGTGTGTGAGTATGCTAGAGGCTTGGATGAGAGCCAAGTGCACCCAGAGGTCTCTGCAGGGAAATCCAAACACGCTCCGTGTCTGTCCTAAACTGCAGAAGCTAACACCCTGGAATATCAATCAACCGCTGCGAGCGCTACATATAAATATATAATACCAGTTTCTATGCTTTTCAATTTTCCTCTTCTGAAGGGCAGCTCATGTTTTTCCATAAAAGACAGCACTACTCAAACCTAGCTGGAGCACAGCTGCTCCTAAATGACTCCAAATCAAGCTTTCTTGGGCTCCCTTAACCCCCTCCACAACTATTCCATTTGCCTCCACTGATTAATCACCCACTAAATAAATCTGTCACTTTAATTTCATGCCATTGCAAAATAAAGTGCTTTATCACCATGATCAGGAGCTGCGGTCAGACGGCTTGTCCTCCTGCAATTCAGACAAAATGAATTAACATGAAATGTTTCTGAGTTCAACTGAAATAATGCACTCAATACAATACCACTTACAGGCCAGCCTGTTCCGAGGCTCTACATATCAATCGATTGTAATGGGGCTGAAGCTGTCACAACACTGCACATGAATGCTGTAGTCAATGCGGTGTGTACCGGACTTAATGCCTCATGCTCCATTGTGCACCTCATTGAATGGATTAATTAGTAGTCATGCCAGGCGATGTCAGATCACCCGTTTTTGGCACATGCATGCACACAGCTACAACAAATGCATAATGCAAATTTCGCAATGAATTGATTTATTTTGGTTTCAGATTTCAAATGAAAAAAATTGCACAAATGTGGCTGGAGGAGCATCTAACCAGTCAAATAGAGAACATATTTTGGGCCATTTTGGGCCATTTACTCTTACATAACATAAAAATGTAGTTTGGCCAAAGCAGTACAATCCATTCTAATGTTTCAAAAACTACCAAAATATTATAATCAATTGTGAACAAGGCCCTGAGTGGCTCAGCAGAGTAAGGCTTGCAAGGATTGTAAGTTTGTATCCCGATCATGCTGCTTGCCATCGGCAGCCGGAGAGAGCAAAAAAATTGGCCAAGATTGCAATTGAGCAAGATGGTGCACTCTCCCTAAGCAATGTCAAATGGCTCTGGCATCTGTCAGGCAATCCATCTGCACCGATATATCTGCAGCAATTCGAGAAAAAAAACCCCTTGATGTTACTTGTATTGGAGGAGGCCTGTGTTCAAGAGTCAAAGATATTGCAAGTAATACAGAGAGTGGATAAAAAGGGGTGGGTTAATTGGCTACTAAAACACATTGGGAGAAAATCAAGGTAAGAAAAAAACCAACTATGAATAACTACAGCTATTTATATTATAGTACATGACTATTTATGCTGGTAATAGTACAATTTTTAAGTATTTTAAGCATCGTGCTTTTGAATTCTGAGAGTCATAACTGCAATGCTCTTCATTTAGCATTGAACAGAGATAGAGCAGCATGGGGCTGTAGAGGAGAGAGAACCACACACCACAAAACACACTCACAACACTCACAACAAAAATAACACATTCTCAAAGTTTAGAAACAGAAAGAGGGTAGGGGCAATGCAAGTATGTGGGCTCACCATTCTTCTGATTGTCTTGTATGTGCCCAGTCAAGCCAGTGATGATAACACAGGTTATTGGTTTTACGACTGCAATCAGTATTCAGTGTAATGGTTGCAATGATACACTTTGCTCACAATTATATTCTGACCAATTACAAACAAAGCCAAGCTGATCCAGATCACCACAAATATAGTTTAGTAAAGGTTGTGCTTGTAGTTCCTCTTCTTCCATTTCATCATTAAACTGTAACTGCGCTGGTGGATCTGTGTTTTGTCAAAAAAGCACAATTCTGAACATCCAAAAAGGTAACAGTGTCATTAAAAACCAAATAATTTTGGTTGCCAAATATTCGGAACAGCCCTAGCTACTGGAACACAAGAAGAACAAAAGTGTATTCTACCCAGGCTTGTTAAATTTGTTAGGTTGTGGCTGCTTTGTCCTACTCTTTCCACTCCTGATGATGATGTATTGAGGCATTTTTACACCCTTAATAAGAAGCATTGGCATTTTATCTATGACCGACACATTTACTAAAATCCCCACTGTTACTGCTCTGTAACAATCACCTAAAGCTGGCAGGAGAGGTTTTAATGAATGTGTGTGCATACTGTACACCCACACATACATGTCCACAGACTATAAACCTAACAGGGGGTCAGGTTTCAGCACTGAACCTCCTTACAGACAGCACTGAAGGAAAAGAAAAAAAATGACTATTGAACCGCTGGCATAAATAAATAATCAGCTCCCTTCTGCTGTGGAGCAGATAAGCAAGGGAAGAGAGAGAGAGAGATAGGAAATAAAAGAGAGAAAAGAAAGATGTGAGGAAGAAGCAGGGGTTTGGGGAAGGTGAGCTAGCCCCTTTGCTCCCTCTGCTCGTCCTCTTCTGATCCACTGTTTCACTGTGTAACTCTGTTTTCATTGGCTGCCTGTGGGTGAGGAATGTCTGTCTCAGAGAACGAGTCCTCGGAGCATTCAAGCTGCCATAAATAAAGAAAAAAAAAAACTCAAGGAAAGACACAGTGTTTGACAGTGCAGAAGAGCCAGACTTACAAATGAGATAAACACAGGTCTGCTGTCTTCATGGTTCTTTTGCTTTAAATGCTTCATATGGGCTTTACCTGAGTTCTCAGTGCACACATTCATCTGCAGAGTAAAAAGGCCACAGTAATGTTCCTTGCTGAGATGAACAGTTATGTTTTGAAGGAAGATTGGCTCAAGACAAATCCTCCAAATCTAGATCAGTGGCTTGAAACTGTTAGACAAATTTACAGTACTAGTCAGAAGTTTTTTCTTTTTTTCCTACATTGTAAATGAACACTGAAGTCATCCAGACTATGAAGGAACACATAAGGAATAAACTTAAAAATGTTAAACAAACCAAAACATGTTTTAGATTTTACTTCAAAGTAGACACACAACTGATGTCTCAAACACATCAAGAGGCAAGAAATGCAAGTCATGAACTCTTGACAAGACAGCTGTTAACTGAAAGCCATTCCAGGTGACTACCTCATAAAGCTGACTGAGAAAATGCCAAGAAAGCTGCCATCTAAACAAGAGGTGCCTACTTTGAAGAATGTAAAATATAAAACATATTCTGGTTTGTTAAACACTGTTTTGTTTGCTAAATAATTACAGATGTGTTTATTCATAGTTATGATGACTTTAGTATTAATCTACAATGAACATTTTTAAAAAGTGTCCAAACTTTTGACTGGTACTCTACATGAAAATTAAACTTTCCAGCTTAGATTGTGGGGTAAAAAAATGGATATTGTATGACACCACTGGAATGTGTAAGGACGAAAAGGCTTCTAGAAAAGAAAACGGTGAACTCAAACTTACCCAACAGACCTGTATCACTGAACTCCTCTCAGCCCTGAAGACACAAATATCTACTTTTTCTCCTCATCACTGTCTTCTCTATTCTCCTCTTCTTTAAGCTACCCTTTTCTTATCCTTTTTACATTTGTTTTCTGAATATTAACTTGTATGTTCTGAATATAAACACACATCCATCAACTGAAGATGGTAATGTTGAGTAAATTAAGCTTCATTTATTCAGGGAGTTCTCACACGAGGGGTTTTTTTCTGAACCCAGGTCCACCTTCTCTGGAAATGTGTTACATTTGGAGAAGTCTGAAAGCTATTTTCAAGCCCTGGAGAAGTTCAATGTACAGATCTCTGGTCCTTTTGAAATCGGTGGTCTGGGCTTCGTTTGCAGTGAGCTCTGCTGCAGGTATGGAAGCTCTCTTCTCCCGATGCTGCATGTATGGTTGCATGATTGGTTCATTTTGTAAAGTGACTGCTTTGACTTATCTCAGTACTTCCCTTTCCAAGTTCAGTCTTATCACAGTCATGCATCAGCACATGCCTGATAAACCCATACGTTCAGAGGACTGGAGCAAGGTTACTGTAATAAACTCAGCTTTGTGGAGTGAGTGTGTACTGAGAGAAGTGCTGGCCTGCATGGCTAAAAATCTTCTCATAATAAAACGGCTCTGTAATTGCAGTTGAAATGCCATGCATCCCGAAAGCGCTGCTCCTCACCACTTGAGTGTTTGTATTCAAGCAAAATAATAAAAAGCAGCAAATACACACATTTTCTTCTTACCATTTTGCAAACGTACAAGCAGGAAAGTGACGTAAAATTGCAGTCAATCCAGTTTGGATGGAATTCTTGTCTTTGAAAGCTGCTCCCTCAAAATGAGCCCAGAATCCGTCCTGGATGTAGACTCAAGTATTGAGTGAATGAAACCTTTATTGCCCCGAAGGGAATTTATCTAACTTATCACAAGGAAGCCACATCAAATACAACATATAAATTAACAAACAATACATAAATATAACGATGAAGCAGGAGAGAGGATGCAGGTGTCACAGCCTCAGATGGCCCTCCTATATTTCCGGGTGTCCACATCATTGTTTCCACCCCCGGTATGTCTCACAATGTTTCGTGATTGTGCTCACCTGTTCCTCATGTATTCCTAGATTAGTTCCCAATAAGTACTACTGCCTTGTGTCTGTCTGTGTCGCTCAGTGTAAATGTAACCTTAGTTCCAGTTCACTGTATTCATGTTTGGTGCCCACGTGCACATTAAATTAAGTCTTTGTGTCAAGTTCCCGTGTCTCCCAGCCCCGATCGTTATAGCAGGGATGGGATCCAAATGGCAGCATTTATTTACAGAAAACAACACGGTGACTGTCAAAGTAAAACAAAGACGACGCTGTGGATGACTTGATAACATACACACATAAATGATGCTACATGAACAGACCTGACACATAGGAACCATCAAGAACAAATAATGATCAACAAGGACTAGAGACATAAGGGAGCTTATATAGGACACATAATCAAAGAGAGACATGCATACAGGGTGCACAAGAAAGGTGCAGCAAGTTAACGTGAAGTGAAGAGGGCAGGGACACAGACAACACGTGAAAGACAACAGATGTGGAGACATGGACAAGATGTTGTAAAACAAACACAAGAACATGGCCCATGAAAACACACACACAACAGGGCTGAGGCGGGAGTGTGACAATAATATTCATTGTCTGCAACAATAAAACATCCCAGACAACCTCGGGGGTCTCCCATCCTAATCAAAAATATCTAAAATGTCTAAGATGACCATGTGCCAACATCTAATTTATTCAATAATTGAATACTTCTTGGTACAAATGATGAGATGGCTTGTATGGTTTTTGTTTTGGGTATATGAAACCATTGCACTGATCTCACATGCTAGCAAGACCTTGTTGAGAGTGATATTAAAAAGGAATGCAGTCTAAGCTGGAAGGGGAGATTGCCCAAAAACAAGCTGGATTTAGACCTAGAAGAGGCACTCGGGATCAGATCACAAACCTCCGGATCATCTTGGAGAAAGCAAGAGAAAGGAACCAGGAATTGTATTTCTGTTTTATTGATTTCACAAAGGCATT
>BRDA01028599.1:0-10232 GCA_036984385.1 Crenuchus spilurus | reverse complement strand
AATCAGTTATCACTCCTGGCGAGCTAACTTGCTAAACACCGGTTTACAAGGAGATGGTGTGACAGTAGGGACAGCCAATCACACGTTAGCAAGAAACGGCAGGGCCAATCAGTGAACTTGTGGGCGGTCTAAAGGGAAACAGGTTTCAGCTTGACTGGCCGTTTTCCACTTGGTCCTAGTGCTTGACCATTTGTCTCCATTTAATATAGGACAACATTGTTTTTGGACGGTAAAAACTGCAGGGGACTAAAACTGCCTTTTGAAAAGTGCAGGGGACATGTCCTTCCCCCAAATTACATTTGTGATAATAATAAAAATAATAATAATAATAATAATAATAATGTTATGAAAGAACGACATTAACCAGGAAATAAGATGAGTACTTACCGATTCTGTCCAACACCACACTGTCCCATACTTTTTTGGCAAGAGTGAACTTCCTGTTGAGCTCCAGTTCGATAGTGTGATAGGCGCCCATCTGAAGAAACAGAACAAAAGATCTGAAGAGGCATATTATATCAAGATAAGACGGCAAACAAGAGATTTTAATGGTGCACTGGAATAAAGGTTCACGGTGTGGTTTTGGATGAAATTGGGATGCATCTTTTCAAACATCTCTGCTTCAGTAAAATCAAATTAATTTATACACAGTACCAGTCAAATGTTTGGACATACCTTCAGTGGTTTTCCATGATGTAAAAATGTTCTACATTGTAGAGTAAACACATCTGTAATTATTTAGTAAACAAACAAGTAAACAAACCAGAATATGTTTATATTTGACATTCTTCACAGTAGGCACCTCTTAGATGCAGCTTTCTTGGCATTTTCTCAGTCAGCTTTATGAGGTAGTCACCTGGAATGGCTTTCAGTTAACAGCTGTGTCTTGTCCAGAGTTCATGACTTACATTTCTTGCCTCTTAATGTGTTTGAGACATCAGTTGTGTGTCTACTTTGAAGTAAAATCTAAAACATGTTTTGGTTTGTTTATCACTTTTAAGTTTACTACATGATTCATTATGTGTTCACTCAGAGTCTGGATGACTTCAGTGTTAATAGACAATGTAGGAAAAAATGTAAACATTGAATGAGAAGATGTGTCCAAACTTTTGACTGGTACTGCATATTTATTACTAGATTTTCTGTCTTTACTATTTGGACTCAAAATTCATCACATCACATCGGTAACGGCTTCATATGTATCTTCAGTGTATCAGCATCGAGATGTGCATCACATCAGCCTCAGTGATGAAGATGCTCAACCCGACAGCAAACACAAACACTAGATTTCTGTAGAAGCTGGAGTGACAGAATTAAACAGAAATAGTTCACCCAAAATATGCTCAGACCAGAACACAACGATGTAATTCACCACAGCAATGATCAAATATTCTCACATTGCCCTGTTCTTCCAGCATTTCGCTCGCCAAATTATCATTATACCAACTGTGCAGTGAGTGTGAAGACACTGTACTAACCTTAACATACTGGTTCTCCTGGATGTTGGTGCCCTTCACCCTCAGCTGACAGGCCTGTGAGTCAAAGTCGATGGTTTGTACACAGAGGGTCAGTGTAGTGCGGACTCGGGAGCTTCCCACACTGCCTGTAGATGACTCTGTCTGCACCTTCCTGTTAGGGTCACATGGTAGTCTTAACTCTTTATCCATGAAAGCACAGAATTTAAGACAAAGCAGAATAGAAGAACAGTAGTAAAAGGCATCTTGGTGCCCCACGTGGATCAGCAGACTAAGGCACTGGCACTATGATCAGAGGATTGTGAGTATGAATACCGGTCATGTTGTTTGCCATCGACAGCTGGGGCCTGAGAGAGCAAAACTGGTTGTGCTCTCTCTGGGCAGCTAAGATGGCACTCTCTCCCCAGCACTACTATGTAATGTTGGCTGGCTCAGGTCTCTGCCAGCCAATCCATTTTCCTCTGAGCATCTCTGCTGAAAAGTGATGTATCAGCAGCAGTTAGAAAAGAGGCGGAGCCTGACTTCACATGCATCAGAGGAGGCCTGTGCTAGTCATCACCCTCCTAGAGTCAGAGACATTACAAGTGATTGACAGAGTTCTAATGGATGGGGGAGTTGATTGGCTACCATTACATTGGGGAGAAAATTTGGTAAAAAAAACACATCTTGCTGAATGAATTTGGATAATTTTGTGCATATTTATAGACATCGATCACACTAAGGCTGGGCGATTAAAACTACAAAGTGCACCTAAATGCTCAGTGGAGCTAAAATGGACAATACGTGGAGATACAAGGTCTGTGTACCTTATGAAGTGTATTCCTTTGGCATGTGTTTGATAGTTTGGAGAAAAGTGTGTTACCTGATGGTAGAGGCTCTCAGGCTGTCGCCCACCTGCAGTAAGTTGTAAGTGTGCCACATATCTTCTGCCTCCTCGGGTATCAGTGTCACCTGACTAAAGGCACAAAATCGAACAGTGTAAAACCACATTTTAATGTCCCTCAATCTTGTGTGTTAAAGCAACCAAACATTAAATCTGCATGTTTTTAAAACCAATGGCCAGTACATGAAGCGTCAGTGCTTTCGTTAAGGTAGGGTGATGTATGTTGAACTAGGGGTTGACCAATTATTGGTCCTGTCCAACTATCAGAGTCAATGTTAAAAAAGAGTGTTGGTCAGATCAGGATGTTGGATGATCACCACCACCACCACCTCATCCACAACTCATCCCAAAAGTACTGGATGGAGCAGAGAACACAGCTCAATGCTCAGTGGCTTTATACCCCTCTATCCCACCTGGCATTAGACATGATGCCAATAGGTTCATGTTTAGTCCTATTCTATTTGCTGTACTTCTCTACAGGGACTAGACGATCTGTGTGTACACCCGTGTCACCTTAAAGTAGCTGAATTAATTCATTAGAAGGGATGCCCACAAACATTTGAGCATAATAGTGCATGTTGCTACGTATACGCAGGGGCGTGGTCTTGTTGACAATGGGCGTGATCATAATCCGCCCTCACTAACAGTTTAGAGTATTAAACTGATAAAATAAAGCATTTACTTTTATATTTTACTCAAAATCAAACTTAAAAACAAATATTTTTCATGTAAGGAAAAAATAGGGGAAATGTGAAAAGTAGAGTAATACTGTTGACATTTCGTAGCTATATAGGTTATAAACAGAGCTCTCCGGCCGGCTAACACTTCAGCTCCAACTGTCACTTACCCCGCATTATCCTTCTCAATGTCTTTATGAAGCAACTTCATGGTAGACTAGTTCTCCTAATTCGCCTTAAGCTCCGTACGGACGGGTTTCAGAGCGTGTTAATCCATTAAATTGTGCTGTTTTGCTTGTTTTGGTCGATAAACTCCAGCCATTCTCTCTACAATGAATCACAAGCAACGTGGGTTGCGTCATACAATCGCGACGAAACTCAATGGGACGCATCTCAAATCAATCATTACTCCCTATGTAGTACACTAGATTTTAAAATAACGACTCATAGTCCTACTGGGTCGAGAAAGAATCCGTAATGTAATGCGTGTCAGTACACTTTGTAGGGAGCCATTCACCATTTGAGGCCGAGCCCAAAGATATTCAAGCGTTGTACGCGCTTAAAGGGAAAGTCCGGTGCCTTAATAATCTTTAGTACAATATTGATGTTTTAAATGTCCCTAATATGATGATGCAATATTAAATAGAAATATCACACTAATAAAAAAAACAATACAGCTCTGTTACTGAAGTGTCATATCTGAGTGAATTATTTACACGTATCTAAAACCATATAAGAAAAATATGTACATTGTATAAAATACATCTTAAAATATGTGTAAGTCATAAAAAGTTTAGAAATGTGTACTTTTGTGTTTGAACATATTATGGTATGATATGTCTGAAGTGTATCACATGTAAAAATGTGGTATAAAACCTTAGGGAAAGAAAAAGTTTGCAATGCAAATAAAAATCAAATAAAATATGTACATCATTATGCTTATAAAAAATAATAATAATAATAATAATAATATCATTATTTATATATTGTCAATATATGTGTACAACATACACAAAATTATTATTATTATTATTATTATTATTATTATTATTATTATTATTATTATTTATAATAAAAATATTTTTTAAATAAAATTATATAGGTATTTTCTTCTGTTTTACATTAATCAGAAAATAATAATAATAATAATAATAATAATAATAATAATATGAAATGCTTAAAAAGTAGCAAAAAGAAAATTAACATCAAAGTAAGAATTCAAGAAGATTAATATTTCATATGTAAAGAATATATTTATATATAAGATATTTATAACAACGTGCAATACTGCTGCAACATGTGCAATATTTTTTTTCACATCAGTGAAAGTCGATGTGACAATAAAGTTGATTTGAAGAATATTAATCTTTTTATAATTGTATCTAATAATTTATATTAAAACATTTTATAATAATTATATGCTTTAAAATAAATTTATTTTTATAATTTTATTGAATAATTTAAATGTAAATTTTATGCAAATGCAATTCAAAATAAGAGTACACCTGAAATTTTAAAGTTTTAAAACGGCTGATTGGACACCGTAGTTTGTCAGTTTTATTATTATGGTATTAAACAGTATGTCTGAAGCGTATATCACATGTAAATGTGTGGTGGTGTGTTTTCTAAACATGTTGTTATATAAACGTCGTCTCCGGGGTGATGGAACCTGAAATACGGTTCTCTCAGCTAATTTCTTCAGTCGTTAACCGACCCCCTTCAGAGAAAGACACTCGCTGCTTCGCTCTGGAAATATTTTCACCTTTATTGATGGATTGTCCTCGTTTTTGTCCTGTGCTTAGACTGCGGCCAGTCATTTATTTAACTGGCATTACATCCGCAGCTGTAACCTCTTATTTTCTCTTCCACAGATGGCTCGAACAGAAGCGGATGGCGACAGACGCCGTCTGCAGTGCCGTCCTCGGAGGTCAGTATATATTACCTTGAACACGATCCAGTTTTATCTAGTGACATCTAGTGGACAACTTAAAACATCACTCACGTCACGTGTTCAGTTAATGTAATAACTCCGACCGACCGCTTAGCGGCACTCAAACATTAACTTAGCTAAACCAGTGGTTCTTAACCGGGGGGCGTCGACACTCACCCAGGGGGCGCGAGCACGGGACGGGTGCGGGGAAAAATCACGAAACATCCCAGCTCTTTGACTATTAGTATAAAGGAGATGCAGCAAATGCCCGCCCCCCTTTTAAATGTAAGCGGTTGAATTATTAAAACGCATAAACAACCACACAACCACATTTCTAATCCACCAATCAGAGAGCAGTATTCTGAACCGACGTGACGTCAGTGCTAGTATATACATGTGTGACAGCACACGCCATAGTGCCATTGTAGGCCCCTCTCCACTTTTTTTTTTTTTTTTAATATTCTGGCTGTTATCCATCTGAACGCTTATCCGCGTTTTTTAAGACTACAAAAAAGGTTTTTATAAAGACTTCCTATCTCAGCCCTAGATAGTTATTTTTAACTGCTAGTCGTGCAGTTAGCTATTTAGTCTCACACATGCACAGCCTGAAACACAACCTGAGCTAAAGTTAGTTTAATACTAGTCACTCGTTTGTTATTCGTAATTCCGCTTTTCCTCACCAGTTAACTAAACGCAGATTCACCAGCACAGGTACAGTTTGGGGGTGAAATAGAAGAAGACAACAAACTACAACCACAACATTGAGTAAAATTCCCTTGTTATGACAGGTGACGCAGGAGCTTAGCCTTGTGTTTGTGTTCGCTCTGACTACACGGTCTTAGTGACCATCTCACAATTACCGACTACATGCTGCAGTGTTAGGGACCGTAGCACAATCCACAGAAGAAATGAGAAGTGTTATAAACATCCCTGTGGCTAACATTAATTTTAGCCATTTTCATGATTTTATGTTTTATCTAAAATAAATATTATTAATAATGTGACACATGCATTTTTATACATATTCACATGTGTCTTGTGTAATTTTTCTAACATTTGTTTTATGTACAATTATAAAAGCAATGAATTAAATTCATGTTTTTAAACCTAATGATGTGAAACCAACTTAAATACAAACATATATTTCACACATACTACAAGATTTTGGGACATAGGGAAGTTATTTATAATGATTTTAATAAATAAAACATCTATGATATAAATCTATATAGTGAGATAATTTTTCTTATAATGATAAAATTATCAAATAAATCTATTAATTTCTCATATGACTGAACCTAATGATGTCAGTTCGTCTTGGTAATATAGATATGTATATCACATATACATGGGGGGGGGGGTGTTCGGGTGCTAGAAAGGGGCCCTAACTGCATTGAACCATTGTTGGGGGTGGCCCAGCTTGCAAAAGGTTGAGAACCACTGATCTAAACCACAACGATACATGTTTAAAACTGGTATATGTTTAAAAGTAAACAATAAACTAATGTAGTGTTAAAAATAAACAGTAAGCTAGTGTACTGTTAAAAGTAAACATTATAGTTTTAAAAGTAGCAGTAAACTAGTGTAGTTTTAAAAGTAAACAGTAAGCTAGTGTATTTTTTAAGTAAAAAGTAAACTAGTGTAGTTTTAAAAGTACAAAGTGAGCTACTGCAGTTTCAAAAACTAAACAGTAAGCTAATATAGTTTTGAAAGTAAAAAGTGATTAACTGCAGTTTTAAAAGTAGACTAAGCTAGTGTAGTTCTAAAATTAAAGAGTAAGCTAGAGTTTTAAAAGTTTTAAAAGTAGTTTTAAAAGTAAAACAGTGATCTGGGGTAATTCTAAAAGTAAACTGTAAGCTAGCGTAGTTTTAAAAGTAAAAAGTGATTAACTGCAGTTTTAAAAGTAGAGTAAGCTAGTGTAGTTCTAAAATTATACAGTAAGCTAGCGTATTTTTAAATGTAAACAGTGAGCTAGTGTAGTTCTAAAAGTAAACAGTAAGTTGTCTTAGAAATGTTTAGATGTGCCATCTTTTTTAGACATTCAAGTCTCTATTAAAACATTTCATTTCTAATGTTTTCTTTATTGTTTCAGAGTCAGCAGTCCCATCGCTGAGCACTGACCACAGCTATGAGGTATAGTACAAAATGCTTTATGCATCATTCAGAAACTGGAGAAAAAGACTACAAAGTAGTGAAAATCCTAAATGTACTGTTTTGCTTAGGAGATGACCTCCACACAGCTGATGACTGGACATCTTGTGCTGTACAAGGTAAGTTTCAGCTTTCCAGATTAGATTAGATTAGGTTAGATTAGATTAGATTAGACCAGATTAGATTAGATTAGATTAGACCAGATTAGATGAGATGAGATGAGATTAGATTAGAATAGACCAGATTAGATTAGATTAGATGAGATTAGATTAGATGAGATTAGATTAGAATAGACCAGATTAGATTAGATTAGACCAGATTAGATTAGATGAGATTAGATTAGACCAGATTAGATTAGATGAGATTAGATTAGATTAGATTTTATTGTCATTTCCCAAGTACAAGTACTATCATGAACACTGAGAGTTTCAACAAACATGAGTAGATCTTAACTTTCTGTACTTCCTATTTATTCTGTAATTTCCTCCGGAATCTACTCAATCATCCATCCATCCATCCATCCATCAATAGGAGCTCTGCACCTCTATCCAGCGCACCAACCAGATGTATGCTCACACCTTCACTCAGCAGGTTTCATTTGGAGAGAAGGTTCTTATTTGTTTAACAGTGGACATCTAATCTCAGCAGTTATTGTATTCAACTGTTAATATTTTTTCTAAATGAAATATTACAATCACAGTCCCTATCTCAACATTCACAGCAGGTGGAGGTGACGCTCCAGCACAAGTCTGTGCACAACGGCTTGGAGAGTGAGCATTGGTGGGTTCTCACCAATGAGTGTTACCACCTGTTTCCAGAGGTACAGTTACAGAGAAGAATGAAAAGTATATCCATCAGTTCAGATACTATGTTAGAGATGCACAATTACTGAGGTTGTTTATGACTAATATCTCCTATTCTAGTTATTAATAGTGTTTATTGAGGTTGTTTATGAACTAATATCTCCTATTCTAGTGATTAATAGTGTTTATTGAGGTTGTTTATGGACTAATATCTCCTAGTGATTAACAGTGTTTATTGAGGTTGTTTGACTAATATCTCCTATTCTAGTGATTAATAGTGTTTATTGAGGATGTTTATGGACTAATATCTCCTATTCTAGTGATTAATAGTGTTTATTTATGATTTAATTGCCTATTAGCAACCTCAGTTAACATGGTTCATGCTGGCTGAAAGTGTGTATTTTCTCCGTTTTAGGAATTTGGGCTCGCTCCAATGTACGTTGGCTCTGCCAAGGTTGTTGCCTACTTCAAGGTAAAGCCAACACAAATTTAAACACTGTGTCAAACATCGTTTTACCTTCAAATCAGTTTTGAACAGTCACTCTGCTCTGTCAGCGCATTGGACACTACATCTCTGTGGTCAACATCGTCCTCAAGAACGAGATGAGCAACACCTCAGTCCTGCCTACACAGATGCTGGTAAGAATTTTCTCAAAATGTACTTTTAGTTTCCCGTAATAATCAAATATTCTGAGTATTTAAACAGTGTTTCTTGTCCAAGAGGTCTTTGTTCATTCACGTGTGTCTTTTGCAGCAAACGAAGTTGTGCACGACCACCAAAGGAGTCACCATTTCAGAGGATGGCTGTTTCTACTTTTCGGAGTCCAGTGACACCAACATCCTCGAGACTCCCCTGCTCATTCAACCAGCTGCTCGTCCAGCAGGGCCACCACCCGGGTTCCAGTGAGCCATAATGAGCACAATATCCTTTTTAAATATCCTTTTTCAGATGTTCAGTTGAGTCAACAGAACGTTATTAAACATCTTGTAAAAGTACTGATAAGCTTGTCCAACCTGGTTACTGTCGCTGGGAAACAATGCATGGATACGTTTATTGTTGCCAGGTTGGACAAGCTTTACAGAATTTTGGGGAAAAGGCTTTTAAAGCTAATGAGAAACTGTTGTTTGCTTTATTTAGATTTGTTTAATTTTACATTTCCAGTTTTAAATCTTATGCTGCTGTTCTGGACCACGTAGGTAATGAAAACTACACCAACAACGACCATTTTTACACCATTTAAACTACGTATGAGTACTTTCAGACATGCGTACAAAATGAATGTAAACACATTAAAAATACTCTAAATAAAAAACTATGCAACCGTTTCTCAAATGGCTGAAGGGACTTTTGCCCAAAAATTTTAAGGTAAATAAATAGATTATTAGACATCTTATTGAAGATTTTCATTTATTAAATATGAGTAATGGATAAGATCAACTTTTTGATTTTGTCTGTTTTTGTTGTTGCTGTCATGTAATATGCATTATTTGTATACATTGATCAGCCGTAACATTACAACCACTTTTTTGTATGTACACTCATTGTCCATTTGATCTACACTGAGCATACAGGTGCACACTGTAGTTCTACTATTACAGACTGTAGTCCATCTGTTTCTCTGTAGACTTTATTAGCCTCTTTTCACCTGTTCTTCAATGAACAGGACCCCACAGACCAGGTATTATTTGGATGGTGGAACATTCTCAGCACTGTAGTGACACTGACGTGGTGGTGGTGTGTTAGTATGTCTTGTGCTGTTATGAGTGGACCTCAGTTACACTACTGGGGTGATAATAGTGCACCAACCTGCCAACATTGTCAGGACTAGAGGACCAACACAAACTGTGCTGAGCTACTGTCTCTGACTTTACATGTACAAAGTGAACCAACAAGGTAGGTGTGTCTAATAGAGTGGACAGTGAGCTAACATAGTGTTTAGAGTCTTCAACAGCTCTGCTCTGTCTGGTCCACTCATACCAGTGCAACACACACTAACACACCACCACCACATCAGTGTCACTGCAGCACTGAGAATGATAAACCACCCAAATAATAGCTGCTCTGTGGTGGTCAAGATAATTGAAGAACAGCTTAAAAGGAGACATGAAAGTATACAGAGAAACAGATGGACTACAGTGTAGATATATATATAAAACTTGTTTTACTTAAATGTGTTTATATGAACTTAAGTTATTATTTCCTTTATTTAAAAAAGTGTTTAATTCTTTAACATGTAACTGTACACTGTAAAGCTGATTATAAGAGTTTATTGTAAAGATTTAATAAATAACAGCTTGATTCTTATAATGTGA
>BRDA01028598.1:41925-48778 GCA_036984385.1 Crenuchus spilurus | reverse complement strand
TTTAATTCTTTAACATGTAACTGTACACTGTAAAGCTGATTATAAGAGTTTATTGTAAAGATTTAATAAATAACAGCTTGATTCTTATAATGTGAAATTGATGTCAGACATAAAAACCCGGATTGGAGTACTGCTAACTTGTTATTTCTAGGTTTTCTTTTTTGTTTCTGTCTCTTTCTTACATACAGGTATGATGTGCTGACTCCTAGTACACAGCAATGCTGAAAGTGCCCGACCTCTAACATCTCCATGTAGCCAGACACAAACTACAAGAGAGGATTATGAGAAATTACAAGACTGTCCATATTGTCAACATCAGGATTTGATCAGAGGACATATGTTACTGACTGCAGAAGAGTGATATCATCGTCATCTTCATCATCAACATCATCCGAGGCATTATCTTCATCTCCAACCCATCTACAGCAAGGCCATTTCATCAGGGACATTTTCTCCATCAGCGTCAAACCTGGACTTTATAGCAAAGAAAGAAGATTCAATGGACTGTTTTGTTTTTCTTATTGTTTTATTTATATATAATTTATTATTAAATATTATTAAATATTATTAAAACGCCGCCATCATCTTCACCATTACCTTCTGCATCATCATCATCTTCAACATCAACACCGTCATCAGCATTGTCTTCTTCAGTGCCATCTTCAGCATCAGTGCCATCATCAGCGACATCTTCATCACATTATCTTCAACATGGACATTTTCACCATCATTAGCATCATCCGAGGCATTATCTTCATCTCCAACCCATCTACAGCAAGGCCATTTCATCAGGGACATTTTCTCCATCAGCATCAAACCTGGACTTTATAGCAAAGAAAGAAGATTCAATGGACTGTTTTGTTTTTCTTATTGTTTTATTTATATATAATTTATTATTAAATATTATTAAATATTATTAAAACGCCGCCATCATCTTCACCATTACCTTCTGCGTCATCATCATCTTCAACATCAACTGCGTCATCAGCATTGTCTTCTTCAGTGCCATCTTCAGCATCAGTGCCATCATCAGCGACATCTTCATCACATTATCTTCAACATGGACATTTTCACCATCATTAGCATCAACACTGGATTTTATATTAAGGAAATATGATTAACATGGACTGTTTTTTTTTTTTTTTTTAGTTTTTATTTGTTTTTTAGTTAATTTTGGAGTGAGTCTGTAGTTACAGTAACTATAACTATATGTAATTATTTTTTAATATTATTTATTTGAAACAATATAATAATAAAATTTGTAGTTTTAATGTAATGTAAAGTGTTGTCATATATTACATTTGTTGGTCCTATGAGAGCGTTTATTGGAAACTTATAGTCTTTATCATTTTTCTAACATCCAAATTATTATTATCTTTAGCAGTAGTAGTAGCATTTGACTTTTCTTGCAACTCTAAATCAGTATTCCTACATATCCCAGATTTCCACTGTGCTGCTCAGGCGTGGAGGGCGCGTGGCTTTGCCTACACAGCCAATGATGCAAGTTCCTGTGCACTGCCGCCCAAATAATGACGTAATTCAATTGACATTTTTGTTATACATATTGTAGATAAAATCTGCTTGCGTGAACAATCAAGATAAGTTTATATCTTTAGGTTAAATTTTTTTAATTCCATTCACTCAAATTTGATTTCAGTATTTTTTTGAGAAAGATTTCAGAAAAGGGAGTGAATTAAATAGCTTTAATTAAATCAATAAATAATAATACTTATAACAAACATAGTAACACTAATATATTAAACTATTTTATTAATATATATTATTTAATATAGTATGTATTTATAAAATGTGCATTTAAAACATTTGTTTAATGTATTATATGAATGTAAATGAAGTGTAAAGCTCAGCCTGTGAAGGTGTTACAGGAAGTCACTGTGAGCGTTGGAAGCGGACAGTAGAGGACCATCAGGTCTGATTTAACTACTAAAAGCGGATAAAAGCTGCCCGATTACTAGTCTGAGCTGTTGGAGAAGTGTTATAAGTCCTGAGAGTGTTTTTACTACAGATGGACTGAGCTCTGTTTGCTTCTGTGTTGGTAAATACTGTGTTTTACTGAGAGGCGGCGTGTTTGTCGTTAGCGGGGCTACAACAGCACAGCTAGCAGAGTCTGAGCTAATCTCCAGACTAAAGAGGAGAAATCGCCAGATATGACAGAGTCTGACAAACTAAACATCGACTCCATCATTCAACGTCTTTTAGAAGGTAAAATTAAGTAATTTTTGTCGAATTTTGTGTTAGTTTGTCACCCACCCGGTTAGCCTTTTGCTAGCTAGCTAATAAAATGTTCGTTTCGTTTCTTAAGCTTTAAACTGTAAAAGTGAACATTTGTCAACAGCTACGTGATCATCAGATCCAGTGTAACAGAACACATTTGGTATTTTATTATTTTACCTTTGTAAAACGTTTTGAGGCCAGTTAAGGTATTCGCTCTTTTAGCTCAGAACACCGGTTAGTGGATTACCTAGCATTAGGAGCGTACCTTTTTAAAAGCTGGGTAGGTTTAAGTGTTGTTGCGTAAAGCTTTTTGTAACTGTATACAGCTGTTTTTCTTGCTGTTTAAAAGCTGGATATTTTTATGCTTGGTAAATCTTTTATTAAGCTGGGTAAAAAAAACCTGGAAAATGTTTTTAAAAATGGAGTAAAGCTGTTTTTAACCGGAAAAGTATTATTTTAGTTGACTGAAGCTCTTATTGGGCTGGGCTAGGTAGAGCTCTTATTGGGCTGGGCTGGGTAGAGCTCTTATTGGGCTGGGCTGGGTAGAGCTCTTATTGGGCTGGGCTGGGTAGAGCTCTTATTGGGCTGGCCTGGGTAGAGCTCTTATTGGGCTGGCCTGGGTAGAGCTCTTATTGGGCTGGCCTGGGTAGAGCTCTTATTGGGCAGCTTTAGATGACTCAAGATTGTTATTATTGGGGCTGTAAAATTTTATTTTTATATAGATTGTTTATATTATTATAAATAATAGTAAAAAACATTTTTTAATAGTTCGTTTTGTGCAATTTTCTCTTTGAGACTCTGTTTTCAGGTTGATTTGGACAATGATGTAATGTGTTTGCAGTGTGAGCTGCTTATTTGTCAGCATTTTATTTAACAGTTGTCTTCATCATTTAGTTTGTAAAGATAAACTGTCATGTTTTAAATTCATTACATAAAAGTGATGTATTTCAAGCCTTTTAAATGTTGATTCTGATTTGGAATAATAATTTACTCAAACTTTAAATGAAATTAGATTCATTAGAAAACATAAAGATGACACTTTAGATGTGCACTGTATATTTTTTTTTATTCAAACTGTTTTATGTAGTTTTCAGTGGTTGCATAGCTTGTGCCATCAGACATGTATTGATCACATTTCTCAATTCTCTCCATTATTCTAGTCAAAGGCTCTAGACCTGGTAAAAATGTCCAGCTGACAGAGGGCGAGATCCGTGGGCTGTGCCTAAAATCCCGGGAGATTTTCCTCAGCCAGCCCATCCTGCTTGAACTGGAAGCTCCCCTAAAGATTTGTGGTGTGTTTTGTTGACACAAAATTAAATGTTGATGGTTGAGAGTTAAGACTTTGTGTTCTGCTTTGTTCAGCAAGTAACCTCTCTGTCCTTTTTCTTTTAGGTGATGTGCATGGTCAGTACTATGACCTGCTAAGGCTATTTGAATACGGAGGCTATCCACCAGAAAGTAACTACCTTTTTTTGGGAGATTACGTGGACAGGGGGAAGCAGTCTTTGGAGACAATTTGCCTGCTGCTGGCCTACAAGATCAAATACCCAGAGAATTTCTTTCTTCTTCGTGGAAACCACGAGTGTGCCTCCATTAATAGGATATATGGCTTTTATGATGAATGTGAGTTTATAGGGCTGTGTGTGTACACATTTCAGGCCCAAAGTGCTCATTTTGTATTTGAACACAATTTCTAAGAAGGCATTTGGCTAGTTTGTTGTATTAAAAAGGTGACACAGATGTACAAATGCAAACACAGTTTGTTTAAACTTTATAAAGATGTACTGCCAATAAGAGCATATACACCATGTTTAATGCCAAGTACAGGGGTATAAAGCCCCCCAGCACTGAGCTGTGCAACTGTGTTCTCTGTAGGGCTGCCATGATTAGTCGACTAGTCACGATAATTTAATAGTCGATGCGTCGTTTTTGTTTTTACTTTCGTTTTCTCTCCAAACTGCTGTGTACTCACCTTTTACTGCTGCATCTTCCTTTCTGTCCTTGACGCACATGCGCAGTAGTGATAACCGGGGTAGCTCGTGGATGACGTCACAGGACGTTATATACAGACAGGCTCAAAAGAGTACCCGCGACGGAGTTCAAAAGAGTGGGCCAAGATCATTTTAAGAAAATGAAAGTGAAACGTGTGCAATGTAATATCTGCAAGTCAGAACGTGACTTCCACGGCAGCACAACTGCGATGCACGAGCACCTGAAAAGGAAGCTGTTGTGCCTGATTGTGACAATGATGAAGAGGGACCGTTATCTCTGTAAGCTAAATTGCTAGTTAGCTGCTAAACAGAGCGTAAACGGAGAGTTAACTTGCTGCTTACTCATATTTATAGCTGTAAAAGTGAACATTAACGATGACGATTTGATTCATCAGCCTTAGAACACATTCATGTGTTTTCTGTAACGTTATAACAGTCATGTGTTTGAATAGCAATGCTAATGCTAACGTTTCTAACGTTATGTTTCAGTGCTATGTTTACACTTTATGCTAAACAGTTAAATAATTGTTTGTTGCAACAAGCTGCATATTTCATTAAAGGTTTTTGTTTTTAATTAGCATATAGCTGAAGTCTAATGATGGTTATATAATAACAGCTGCATTCTAGTGCGATAAGCTGCATGTTTTATATTCAATTAGCGTATTATCCGATTAGTCGACTAATCGCAAAAGAAATAATAGCTGATTAGTCGACTATAAAAATAATCGTTTGTGGCAGCCCTAATTCTCTGATCCATCCAGTACTTTTGGGATGAGTTGAAGATGAGGTGATGTTGATCATCTAGTATCCTGACCCCACCAATGCTCTTGTTGCACAGCAATGCTTCAAAATCTAGTACAAGCCCTTCCTGGACAGTAGAGGCAGTTACTCCAACAAAAGCAGGATAAACTCTTCTTGTTCATGCTTTCAGAAGAAATAATGAACGAGCAAATGCCCCAGTTTTGTGTGCATGCATCCTGCTTTGTGGAATACCCTGCTGCTAAGACTTTCTCTCCAGCATTTGCTTTTTTAGTAACAGAAGACGTACAAATCATCCACAAAGATTTGAGGTTGTATAACTGCAGTGCAGAACTAAAGAAGCAACCTTTGCTGATTGACTACCTTTGAGATATGGAGGGAAATCCAACATTGTTCATTATAATAAAAAGCTTCATGATGTTAAGTGTGAATGATGTTTTTAATTGCAGGTAAAAGGCGGTATAACATCAAGCTGTGGAAGACCTTCACAGACTGTTTCAACTGCTTACCGGTAGCAGCCATTGTTGATGAGAAGATTTTTTGTTGCCATGGGGGTAGGTATGCATATTAATATTTAAGTACACACGTTAGCTGAGGCCTTCCTATTCATTTTTGTGCTTCCTCTAACTTATATATGTTTCTTTGAACCCCTGTGCTGGCGTAGCCCACTTTACTGCTGCGTTTTCCCTTGTGAACCCATTCCGGGACCTTTATTTAGCATCGCCCCCATTTTCTGGCCATCTCTATTTAATCTTGTAGGGATACAGCTGGTGATGTTCTGCCCTTGTGAGTAGTTTCTGTTGAAGCTGAATTTGAGGATGAGAGGATGTACTATGGTACTTTATATTTGATGGCATGGGTTCTTTAATGAGTTCTGTGGCTTTGTTATGAATATTCTTGGTTAAGTTCTTGTTAGTGCTGCTAGTACAAAGTAGGGCTGGATGGACTTTGTTAGAAGACGTATTACTTCATATTCACTTCTTTTGCTGCTGTTCTTGTTCCACAGGCCTCTCTCCTGACCTCCAGTCCATGGAGCAAATTCGTCGTGTGATGCGACCCACAGACGTGCCGGACCAAGGTCTACTCTGCGACCTCCTCTGGGCTGACCCAGACAAAGATGTCATGGGCTGGGGAGAGAATGACCGTGGGGTCTCCTTCACATTCGGATCAGATGTGGTGGCCAAGTTCCTCCACAAACATGACATGGACCTCATCTGCAGGGCCCACCAGGTTTGTAGAAGACAGAGTTTTGTTCCATAAAGCGACAGCAGGCTTAGAGCTTATCAGTGCACTGACTATCACATAATTGGCTTGTATTTTTCTTATTGACGGACCATTTAATTTGGCTGATTAGTACTATATTTAGATGATCAGCATCAGACTATTTATTTTTTAATCAGCCTGCGCTCATGAGGTCAGCTAACCTCATATTTAATTTTATTAATATTTAATATTCAATTTTTATATTAAATTTTTATATTTATCATTTGGACCATCAGGCAAAACGTTCACTAAAAGTTACGTTTAAACAGGGGTAATATGTCCCCGTTAAGGGTGGGTGTAAATGTTATTTTCATGGAAGTTTTTAAACTTGGATGACTGTTTTTAATTATTCTGTTTTTAATTATTCGTACATTAATTATTCCCTTCTTGGTTTCTTCTGTTTTTTCTTTGTTAGCATTAACCGCTTTGTTTAAAATCTCAAATCTTTTATTCTCTGTATCTGGTTCTTTATCTGACAGGTTGTGGAGGATGGTTATGAGTTTTTTGCAAAGCGGCAGTTGGTGACTCTGTTCTCGGCGCCCAACTACTGCGGCGAGTTTGACAACGCAGGTGCCATGATGAGTGTTGATGACACGCTCATGTGC
>BRDA01028598.1:19734-36915 GCA_036984385.1 Crenuchus spilurus | reverse complement strand
ATCACTGATTCGCTCATTTAGCTGTCAATCAAAAAGGGATTCAGCCTCAGACACATCATCCAATCATCATGCAGAAGCTGAGCGTCCGGGCCAGCCGAGGCCAGCCCACTGCCCCATAGACCCCCAGAGACGCTCAGCGTCCGATGGGCGGGACAAAGCCCGGCAATTATCCAATGAGTCGTCTCGTTTCGCAGCACGTTTTGCTTTACCATTGCTGTTTAAAGCGCTGTGAAGCTGCGGGAATGAGTGAGAGGAAAGCCGCGTCGTTACCAGTGATAAGAAGCTGATTGTGAACAAAAGTTGAGCGCGTTGTAGCGCATATTTAGTCAATGACATGTACACACAACAATATATTATTCATCACTTATTTTTTGACATTTTAGGGGAAGCTGAGCTTCCCTTGCAGTCTTAGAGCATCCGCCACTGGTATATATGTATGTATATGTATATATGTATATGTATATATATATGTATATATATATATATATATGTTTGGCATCTCATATAAAGCAATATGTTTGAGGTATTTGTAGTATTTACAGCAGTGATTTGAAAGTTTGTGAACCCTTTATAAATATGACCCAAAACATCACCATAAGTCCTCACCAAAGTAGATAAAGAGAACCCAATTAAACAAATGAGACACAAACATACTTGCTCATTTATTTATTGAGGAAAATGATCCAATAAGACATATTTGTGAGAGGCAAAAGTATGTGGACCTCTAACATCACAAGATGGACTACAGTCTGTAATTGAAGTACAAAGTGCACCTGTATGCTCTGTGGAGCTAAAATGGCCAATGAGTGTACAAGGTATGTTTACCTAATGAATTGGTCAGTGAGTGTATATTAATGTACAAACACTGATGAGCTGAAACAGGTACAACTCTTCTAACCAAAGTGTTTGTCTTCTTAAAGAGATACTTCGTATTGTTGGACACGAACAATAGTGGTGCTATATGTATAAACGTCTGAAGAATGATTTCACCACGCAAAGGACAGCACCACTTGAATGTGATCTTACTTTGAACTGGAGATATCCTAGAAGTAGTCTGGTAGATTGGGCAACAGATGGCTGAGGTCATTGGCAGTTGTTTACTAGGATAAGGACCATGCTGAGATGAATTCACAGGGGCCTAATTTGTGCAGCCCAAAGCTGTAAAGTCTGGAGGTCACTGTGATGTAATCTTTCAGGAAACCATTGAAGAACACATTTTGCATTTGTGTGTTAATGTAAAGAATTAATTGAATGAATTATTAATATTCTTAATTATGATGGCCATTGCTTGACAAACCAGTAGGACTAAGGAAGCTCTGAGGACCTTTAGGATGCAGGTGCATATTTGTAAGTAATACAGACAGTGTCTGAGTGACAGAACAGCTGGCTGAGCATAGGCTTTGAGAAACGCTACTCTGTATGGAGACGTATTGGAAGTTGAGTAGGTACTGAGTGTTCCTTAGTGTTGCTGGTTGGAGCAGAATGCAAATGCACAGGGTTCAATATCTGGCTAGGGGACTGATATTGCTAAACAAATATAACACTAATACAGTATTAACTAATGTATAAATGCAATTATATAACAATTGCTAATCAGATTTCTGACCTACTGCTAAAGCTAACTGGTTTGAATTATTTTTTTGTCTTATGTCAATTAAATTTGCTTTAGCGTGCTTATAGTACTTTTTTTTGTTTGACCTAATTTTGTCACGTTCTTCACCACTACTCTAAAGCTCTACAACAAGTAGAGTACTGCAGTACTGATATCCTTCTGTCTGAATGCTACTCAATCACATCACAGTATACCAGGTGTAATACAGGTGCATCTCAAAAATTAGAATATCATTGAAGTTTGTTTATTTCATTAATTCATTTCAAAAAGTAAAACTCATATAGATTCATTACACAGATTGTCTATTTCATTTCTTTAATTGTTGATTATTGCCTACAGCCAATGAAAATCCAAAAGTCAGTATCTCAAAACATAATATGTAAGACCAATTAAAAAAAAATATTTAATACATAAATTTTGAAAAGTATGTACAGTATATGCACTCAATGCTTAGTCGGAGCTTCTTTTGCATGTAAAGCTGCAGGTTTCCTCAGGATCAATAAAATATCCATCCAACCATTCCTTATATGATCATAATAAAATAGTGCCAGTGCCCACAATGACAACACGATTTCAATGGTCTATTACAGAAGAAGGAAATCGACCAATCATATCAGACCTCATACGTTGAAAGCCAATCATATCAGGGCCGGGGGCGGGTCTCTGGTCTGCTCGCTCTAAATGACGTCAGAGAGTAACCGTTGAAGTTGTGACAGAATTTCGGCTAAAACTGGTAAAAGTTCATTAAAAATAAATATTTGACCTCATTTAAAATATATAATATGTACAGTGAAACTTAAGAAGTCACAGAGCGAATATACATACTTAGAACATGGACGTGTCAGCTGACTGTTAATATTTTAGCTGGTAGCTTGTTAGCTAGCTTGAAGTTTATTTGAAAAAGCGGAACGGTTAGTTAGCTGACAAGCTAACTCTTTAGAAACCGCACAGATAGTGACACATGCACACTCTGTCATATTTACTTTCAGTATTTCAGAATAATTAGTTATTAGTTATCTAGGATAGTATATTTAACTACAGTAAATAAGTGTCAATGACTTGGTGCTGACTTGGTACTTCACTCTTTCAGATGGAAATTAAGGGTTCTTGTATATCTTGTAATTTAGTTTATTATGACTATTTTGTTCATCACAGGCAGGGAGAGAAAGAAGCTAAAGGAGTCTGACAGACAGAAGAAGTAGGCAGGGGCAGTCCTAGCCTGTTTGGTGTCCCCATGTAAGTGATGGTGACAAGATGAAGGCGTATCATACAGAGGTCTTTGGGGCACCCGCAAAAATGCAGTGTGAAAACAAAACCAATCGGACTAAATATATACAAGGTAACAATCACACAAGCCTTTGTTCGCACCATGGTCTGGACTGTGGTCGGTTGTGAAAACTCCCCTAAAATAACTTACTGCACTCCCCTGATGAGGAGATTTTGAGTTCAAACCCTGGACATGGCACAACTGTCTATAACTGAGCCTACGGTGAGGGTCAAGGAAAGAGTCCCAGGTAGCAACAAAGTTGATTAAAAATTTATAACATTTACCAAATATGAACTAAAATGATTTAAGAGAGTTTTAGCCTTGTTTAAGTAGGCATTTTAAAGGACATTCTAAAAGTCCATGATGGGCAGATTTTTTTTGGGGACCATTAACATTTTCCTGCCCACATTCCGAGATATAGCATTCCGAGACATAGCATACTGAAATTCAACTCCGTTTATTTCGTCTAACGAAAATTCTGTCTGAACCCAAACACCACCATTCAAAGACTAAATACAAGTTGATGCTTTCCATTGATTGAAACTGCTATGTTGCATTTTTGCAGCAGATAATTTGAATGTGAAAATTATATGTGAAACTGGAATAGTCTTGTCCTGTTGAATTTGGACAAATATTTATAACTCAGTTGTAGATTGGTTAAGTACACTCTTCTGTGATTTGTCATGCTGGCCTGATTTGTTTATTTCGTAACACTATAACTTTAGCTTTTACATTAATACTTCATACACCTTGCAAGGAGCATATGCAGAAGTCCTTCCTTGGTGTTCAAAAAATGGAGGAGAGGATCCCCTTTCCCCATTTTTGGAGTCTATTTTCAATCATCCTGTCACCCTCACTGCCTCTTCAAGCTACTCTGTCTGTCATTTTCTGCCCATTATAAGGTGACTGAAAAATGGTACAATGGGTACAGTTATTTAAATATATGTGACCCCGCCAGGGAAAACCAGGCCAAAGTCACTGGGCAACTTATTGAGGTATCGTGTCAGTATCGTGTCACTCACATTAGTGACAAAACTTAGCCACTCTTAAATGCACAAAAAAGTTTTGAAGAAAAAAAAAAGAATGACTTTGACCTGGTTTTTCCTGACGGGTCACATATATATTCTCACCCTATTGTTGATTGGGATCATAGAGCTTAATCAGAACATCAGGTAAGATGTTACTTTGTCATTGGTGACAAATTTGGGATGATGTATTGATGATGACATTGAAACATTTATTTTGTCATATGCCCCAGTGTTAGCATCTTTTCTTGTAGGTACTCTGTGATGAAAGTGTAAAATTGTGATGAACTAAAACTACCTTCCCATTTTGGATAGTGGACCCTCAATTTTTTCATTGTCTTTCCTGGCTTTAATGCCACTTTATGCTTGTAATATTATGAGTTTTTTTCTCAAAATATTACGAGTGTATTCCCTAAATGTCATACCATAAGTCTTTTTTCTCAAAATATTATGAGTTTATTCTCAAAATATTACAACTTAATTCGCAAATTCAACTGTTTTTATGTTTTTAGGAGTGGCCCTAAGATGCCGTCATATTATTCAAACATTATTAGCATTAAAACTAAAAGTCTTGAAATATGTCACTTGAATATGAAATATATTACAATTTACTGTTTTGTATTACATTATGAACAAAAATGCTCTTTTAATGTAAAAATAAAATATGCATTTGTCATTGTTATGATGCTACATTTGTAGTATTAACCCTACTGCATAGAATTTTACAGACTGTCTCAGCAGAGCTGACATTTTGAAAATAAATTAAATGCAAAAAGTATTAAATTTATTTCATTTTAATCTGTTACATTTTCATCATATGCTTGCCTTACACTCATCTACATACATTCAGCTGAAATTGTTTGTGTGGAAGTAATGAGGAATTGTATTTGTTCCTAGTTTTTAAAGCAAAATTTACCACATATTATCAGTGCTATTTAAGATTCTTAACAAAGATTTGTGACCTGAGAAAATCTGCTCTTTTCTCAAGTATCCCAATGATATCCATTTGTAAAAATCTGGACAGTTAAATGACTTTTATATGAGTGCAGAGAAGCAGAAGTCCTCCATTATAGCTCACACAGCTGTTGTTGTTCCACTCTTCCACTACTTTTACATTTTTACTGAACAGGTGGAGTTCATTTATCTAAATTGACAAAAAAATAATGTCTGAAATTGTATTTACATACTTCTGTCTTTGTATGTAATGAAAAGTTGATTGATTCATTGGATTTAAAGCCTTTTCTATGTCATGTTCTACTCATGCTACGTGTACATTTCTGGCTCTCCTCAGTTGCTCTACCAGTGAGCGTGTAATATGGCCTTTAGTGGTAGGAATGCCAACTGGGAATCATGTATACATGTACAGTTCTGCTTTAAAATAATGCAGTCCTCCTTAAAAATAAAACTGAAGAACTAGACAGTTCCAGAAAACACTAAATTCACCTTTGAAATGAGCATAAGAGATAAAGCAGGAAAACACATTTTACTTTCCAAAATTGAAACTTTTTGTTATCCTAAAAAGAATCTTAAAGCTAATGTTGTTTCTGTATTAATATTAGAACATTTGGGAAGTTTATAAGCAGCTCTTAGTTAAGCTGGTGTGAATCAGTAGTTCCACTCTCCTTCACGCTGTGTTTCTTGGTTTATTTTTAGAGTCATCGTGAAGACAAGTGCCACAAAGTCAGCTGCTGTCTGGGTACTCCCTGATCCTTACCCTACTACTACGGCATTCATTAAATATATAACACTCATCGCTACACGTATGTACAAGTAGGTGATGTAACTGCATAAAACTAATTATGAACTATAACCTTGCACCCATCCCAATTTCAAAATATGATGATAATCCTGTGAAATTATGAAAGAAATTCACTATCAAACTTTCATCATCATGAGGGTTCTTACTAATGCATGTTTCTCGGTCTTTCTCATTAGTTTAATCATCATTAGATGCTTATTATGCAACAGTTCTGTTTTCTGACATGACTGTATCATGTTGAGCAGCCTACTACGTCTCAATGCAAGTCAGCAGAAAGGGAGGGGGTACCAGGTTGGGTTAAGTCCAAATGTTCAAATGCCAAAAGTGCATGTGTTCGGTTGAGTAGGTAGCATAGCAGAACATCATGGAGATGAATAGCATTGCTAGGATCTTACTCAAGGCAGTGCTTCAGTAGTCATTGCTGATATATTAAACTTGTTGTAACTGTCATTTGTGTGTCCTAAATGTATATATTAAAACCTCAACTTTATTGGTACTTATATGATAGTAATTAGTAAAATATTGTTAGCAGGGCCGGCGCTCTGCATATGCGGATAATGCGCTGTGCGTCGGGCACCACGATTGTACAGGGGCACCACGCATCCCTTTCGTCCGCAACCCTCCCATTGAAACCATCAAAAACCATCACTAACCTAGAAAGTAGGAAAGATACACAATTATATACAATATAAGAGCATTACAATGCAAAGTAGAGGCTTTAAACTAGTGCCCGTTTAAGTGCTCACAAAGAGATGGTCTTCAGTCTGTGTTTGAGGGACTTTACTGTTTGAACAGTCAGTAGGAGTTTGTTCCACCACCTGGAAGAGTCTTGATGGTAGTCTTCAACGTATCTTGAAGGATGGCAGGTCAAGCTGAATAGAGACTTGATCATTGCCATTAGGTAGGGAGGGGCTGGTCCATTTCTTGTTTGTACACGATAATCAGGGTTTATCATTGATATTACTGAGTTGATATTATTAGTGGTTAATGTCACAGCAAAAAATCACAGTTCAAAAAATTGGCATGGTGAATCATCTTGACACCCAGGGACATGATTTCTGATTCCTAGGTTGATGTACAGTGATGTACACATTGCATTTATGCAAGGAAAAAAAGACAGGACCAAGACTTGATCCTTGGAGTACAGTTTATTTAGTCTTACATTCTTATCAAGACTAACTTCAGATTGAGAGTTTTGCTTTTGAGGATGGCCCTGTGTCACAGATATGCCTAAGTGTTAAAGAATGGTAACAAGAGTGATAGATAGGTTACAGTTAAGCCCCCCGAGCAGAGCAGTGAGAGCACAGAGATGAGAATCAGGGTTACTCTATCCCTCAGGGATATTGAGTTAAATGTCACTCGGGTGCTCTGAGGGAAACATTGACAGGCCGACCCAAAATCACAGAGGGTGTGTCATGTCGACAACAACTTGCGAGCGAGTGTAAGGAAGGTGAGGAGGACATACAGAATGCACAGTTGCAGAGAGGCATCATTCTAGTCCTTGCCTTGTCACAGAGATGAATAGAAAGCCTGACTGAATGCTTAAGAAGTGACGCTGACTACTTCCTTGGCAATGTGAAGTTGTGAACTAGTTTTCAGGAGTGTAATGACACACAAGTTTATTTGTTCCTGTTTCAGTCAATCAATCAAAATTAATTTATATAGTTTTTTTTAAAAGCTTTACATAATTAGTATCATATAATTTGAATCAAAACCCAAAACCCGATGCAAGCAAGCCAAAGCGACAGTGCCAAGAAAAAACTCGGAAAAAAAATCGAAACCTTGGGAGGAACCAAGACTTGTAAAAGGGATCTATCCTCCTCTGATCAAACTACTGAGAGGAATGTACAATATCATCAGTTTTTAATGACAATGACATAATCTGTGTCAGAGCCAAAACCATGAGAAGACTTCAACAAATGCTTTACAATAAGATACAAATCATTTAACAAATGACACAATTCTTTTTTGAAGTTCAGAGAATCTTCATTGCTATGTACAAGCTAGTGAATAGAACTGTCATAGCTGTTAAGATCAACCAATTTAGCCTATGTGATTTTTCACACAACGGAATTTGACCTCTGCATTTTACCCATTCGTGCAGTGAAACACACACACACACTAGTGAACACACTAGGCTGTGAGAATTTGTGCCCGAAGCGGTGGACAGCCCTTATCCACCGGCGCCCGGGGAGCAGTTAGGGGGTTAGGTGCCTTGCTCAAGGGCACTTCAGTCATGTCCTGTCTGGGGATCGAACCAGCGACCTTCTGGTCACAAGACCAGATCCTTACCACTAGGCCATGGTTGCCCCCAAGTATAGTGTTAGTATCTGTCTGTTTACCTGTTCCACGTGTCTGTTTACGCCTACGTGCAGGTGTCCTCGTCTTGTCTGGGATTACGTTTAGTTTAAATGTCCCCTCATGTGTTTTGTCTTTTTTCGGTGTTATTGTCACCACAACGAGTTCTCGAGGTCTTTGTCATAACTATGTTTGTCACAGCCGAGAGTTTTGTTAATAAAAGAACCTGTCGCACTTGCATCCACTTCCTCTTCTCCCCACTGCACCATTGGTTCACCTGACAAGTGTAGGGTAGTGGGCGAAACATTTGGTGTATGAATAACAACAGTTCATCACTGTGTATATGCTATATGTCGAGCAATAAGAATGACTCTAAAGAAGTGGTGTGTTGTTCCCGGACTTAAAGCTCGATACGTCATCAGCCTTTTAGCACTCTGCGTTATTCAAACTTTTCCACCTTGCCCTGACTTAAAACCTTTTTTATGATATTTTGGGCTTTTTCCATTCAGTTTTTTATTTTTATTTATTTTCATTTTTTTTACTCATTTTCAATGCATATTGTAAAAGCAAACCAATACAATTTTAGGGGAAGGAACTGTAACATTTGTAAACTCAGTCCAACTGTTCATGCATTTCACTCACAGAAGGCAGAAGTGAAAGTAAAATAGGCCAAGAAGACAGCTGCACTAATAGAGCATTTGATAGAGCATCAACAGGAAAGAAACCCAGTGTTTGTTGATGTCAGAGGGTGCCAGACTTCAGGAAGTCCTTGACTGTAAATGATTTGCAGCCAAGTATAAAAAATGACATGATTTATGATCATCTCTCTTCATTTTGGCACCTAAATATATGGGGCTATGTATGAAAACAGTATAATTTCAACACACTTCCACTTTAATTTAGATTTTCTCAAACTAAAAGCTGAAGTCTACATTTTGATATTCATTATTTAACTTATACTCTGTTATGCTGTGGCAGATGCCTAAAATAAATGTCATTCTGCAGTCTGAGTACACAATTATATGCAAAGAAATAGCGTAGACGCAATAACCTATTTTCCAACAAATATTGTACTTGACATGTATATTTGAAGGCCTGGTGAAGGCAGAATTCCAATTATGCAAGCACACATAATTGAGATTGCTGAATTAATGGATCACTGAAGAAATGGATTCCTTATTTACTTGGAATTGTAATGCGATCATTTATTATATCACTTTAATCAAATGCTACAAAACTTTCAAGCCTCAAATGTAACATCATTCTGCATTACACAAGGACATACCAGTGTGTATGTGCGTGAACGGCACACCTCTAAAGCTCAGTGTAAACCTCTTACTCTTTCACCCTGTCCCTTCACCGTAAAAAAATAGAAATAAAACATGATCCTCCTCTTCCTTATGTAGGCTCACATATCAAGTGACGGTTCTGCCTGCCCTCTGTTCATCTGTTCTGTCTGCCCCAGACATTCACTTCTGCATCTTATTCTTGGCTAGATAACGTGGTCTATATGCTAAAAATGTTATTCCAGTGTATTCTGTTATCTTCAGCACATTATGTTGGCCATTTTTCCCATTAATACTGTACTCTACACAGTATTAGTGATTATAGTGCTTATAGCACCTCTCTTTCCTGGCCTCCTTCACTCTCACTCTTCCCCCTTTGCCCTCTTCAGCAGAGGCCAGTTGAGCCATCACTCATGTGCCCCCCCTTTAGCCTTCTTCTGTCTCACTCTCTCACCTTCTCTTCTCTCCTTATTCCACTGACCATGCATGTTCCAAAAACAGCTCTCCTTTTCATTTCGGCACAACCCTCTGCATGCTTTGCCCACCACACAACCCCCTAAACCCCACATGGTTCCTGTCCAAGTCTGACTCCCCAAGCCTTGTGACCCCCCCCCACCTCAAAAGTCTGCTATAACCACACCCCAGCAGGCCATACACAACTCAAGGGTGTGCCCGCTGCCTCTCCCGACCAATGGAACGTATGGCGGCAGTATAAAATCCTGCCCGGTATAAGATTGTTCGCTCTTTCTGTCAGTCTGGCACTCCTGTAAGGAGGGGGGTCAAAGTAACGGGGACAGACCTCTTGGTACAGAGAGCAACAAGAGCAAAAGAAATACGAAAAGCACGGATAGACATTTTTGGCTTAAGCCTGTTTCACTCCTGAAGATCCTTCAGCCCTAACAGGATGGAGGACGCCCACACCAAGACTCCTGAGGAGGTTTTGTCCTTCTTCTCGGTCAACGAGACCACCGGTCTTACCCCTGACCAGGTCAAGAAGAACCTAGCCAAGTTTGGCTTCAATGGTGAGAGCAAAAGCATGTCGGGATGGTTGCGGCAGGGTGGGCCCAAGGATGGAGATAAATGACTGGTGAAAATCAGTGCAAAGAAAAGACTTTTACAAGCAGGCACTTTGATTTTAAGTTGGCAACAGAGTTGAAGGCTTGAGCCCTTTAATGAAGAATTTCAAAATTAGGCAGCATCTTCTTGAAATCATTTGGAGCCTTACTTTAGATTAGCTAGTGGTGCATTGTTGCAAGATGTAAACAGTGACTTCTCTTATCTGAAAACAAGATTTTACAAAGTTGAAGTTTGCATTGGCCTTGAAGTGACATCAACAGGTTGTGCAGTAGAAGCTGAGAAGCAGTGCTTTAAAATAGCCCCCAGGCAGGAGGAGAAGAAGACAGGTGATGGCGCAAGGGCCTTGCTTGGTGATTTGAGAAGGCTGAGCACTTGAGTGGTATTTCTGCCAGGTGGGGGTGATGGAGGTTCTTAGAGGGCAATTGGTTTGTGCATTGAGAAATGTGACAGGCATTGCAAAGCCATGATGTACAAAACCATGGGATGTATTTTGTGTTTATGCGTTTGAGCTTAATGCCAAAGATGAAGTCTTTTTGGTTTCAGTTTGCTGCAGCATTGCTTGTTAGAAAGTATACGTTAGTTATCTGAGCTTTAATGAAATTTGTCACTTTTTTGATTGTCTGTGTTTTAAACTCAACAGTGGAATAAAAAAAATAAATAAATAAACACAATTACTGTATATTTCTATATATTAATCTTTATTATCGTTATTTTCCTCTTTTTTCTGGGTTGTCACTACATTTAATCCCATACCAGCTTGGCAAGGGTGTTTCCAGTTGAATTTCATTTTATCAGCACCACTCAAAGACTGTCAAATAGGATAATTCATTATTAATCAGTTCTCATGGTAGAAATACATGTCTACATAACTACCACTATTAATTTGTTCTTTCTGTCTCTCTCTCTTCTGTTCACCTGTTCGCTGTTGCGCCTATCAGAGCTGCCAGCTGAGGAAGGTAAGTCAAAAATCAGTGTTGTAATTATTCCTATATTCCCTGCCATACATTCATTTCTGAAAACTACAAACATAAGAGGACAGTTTGACAATGTAAACATTGTTTTGTTCAAGTAATCCCATATTTTGGAATATAATGGATAATGTCATAATGATTATTACTAGTTATTAAATGGTCTTTGGCCATCTCTTCTAATTCAGTTGCTCAGAATGCTCAAAGGTTTAAACCTTAACCTTGCTCATCTATACACTTGCTGAACTTGACTCTGATAGCTTGTGTGACCTCTTTCAGGAAAGTCCATTTGGGAGCTGGTGATTGAGCAGTTTGAGGACCTGTTGGTCAGAATTCTACTGCTCGCTGCCTGCATCTCTTTTGTGAGTATCCAAAAAAGACTCAAACATTTCTCAAAAGACTCAAAAATTCCAAATGTAAGAGACTGAGGCTTAATGTGTAACTTGCATCCATACACATGACATCATCCGTGGCCTACACCATGCTGGTCTTAGTCATTAAACAAAAAGTACATAATTCATGACATGAAGACTAGGACAAGATGTCCTAGTGATGCTCTCACCATCAGTGGCAACATCTTTCTTAAACGAAGACTGAGGATAGTTACACAATATGGTAACATCAGTGATGTTATGATCAGGGCCCAGAACACGTAATGTGTGCACGGTTCCTTTAGTAGAAATCGCTTTCCGGTTCACTAACGATGTTTCGGATTTGTGGCGTGGAAACATAGTGTCCAAATGTTTCTTCATCTTCAAAGCATTTGTGAAGGTGAAAATTTGTCGTATTTGTTTCACTGACTGTCCAAATCAAAATACTCTACTCGAGGCATTTATATTCTGAGGAGAGCTTTATAGCTCTCTTCAGAAGCCAACCTTTGAACTTCATGTCATATAACTAGGTTGTGGTGACATGGTGTAGATTACCAAGCTCGTCTTGCCAACATACCTTACATTGTTACCATCTATGGTGTTACGCACTTGCTGCACTTGCCAATTTGGCATGCGGTATAAGCAGTTATGATTGTATGCTTGCCAGTATGGCATGGATGCTATAGGTTGTCCTGTAAATACATGCTACAGTGTCAGCCGAGTACCACGCAGTGCAAAGCCAATCAAGATGGCGGTGATCCTCGCCGAGCACTTTCCTCAAAAGTTAATCAATGTCAGCATGTCAATACGTTAGCTCCACCTCTTCAAAAACATCTCTTTCTCACAATTAGTTTTTTTTAATAGGGACGATTCATCTTGGAACGTGAGTAGGTAGGCAGGAGCAACGGGGGTTTGGGGGTGTTATGGGGATAGGGGTGGACATAAAGAGGTATCGATTGCTATTGCCCTCCTCCCCACGCCTTGGGCAGCTGTCGCAATGGCCTTAGAAGGAGAACCTTGAGGAGCAAGGGAGAGGGCAGGGGGGGAGGGGTTTATTTTAAGAAAGACTCAAGCTGGGGAGAGAAACTTAATCTCTCAGCAAAGGTCAAGACTCAGGGAAGATGGGATAGCAGGCCCAAGAAAGAGGTAAAGGGACTGAAGGAGGGAGGGGCAGCATTAGGTACAGGGTTCATGACATAAAATCTAACAGTGTTATGTAACAATGTTGTGAAATAGACATTTTCAGTGTACATTTCACAGTGTGTGGCAACAAGTTCAAGACCACGAGGACCAGACTAATAGCTCGTTGGATCTTTCTTGAGTAAATATTTCTGCTGTAAACCTAGAGGAAGTGAACACAATATAAACCACACAGAGAAATGCAATGAATTCTTTTGTCATTAAACCTTTCTGATCGTATGACACCTTTTACTTTTAATGTAGCTCTCATCTTTGACCTTGACCTTGGTCCTGGAGTACCCTTAGCAACTAATCAGCTAATTAACAATCTCTGCTGATTTAAAACAAGGAAAATGCTCAGCTTTGTGTAGCATGGGGTCGTTTAGGGCCAAAGTTATGAATCAAGCGTTGACTCAAATCTACTACTTCTCTTTGGAGGCTTTCCTGAGATGCTCATCATTGAAGTCACCTTTATTACCATAAACTTAAATGAACCCACATTGAACTCACTAAATGCACATTCACTGATGCTTCATTGAGTACATGTATTGATAGCTGGTGATATATACTTTTTCACATCAACCTTACATCGTTTAGCCACCTTTTGTGTAATTTTTGCTTTCTTTTCCATAACACTTCCTTAACTCTGCTTCTTCTTTGCACATGTAGGTGCTGGCTTGGTTTGAGGAAGGTGAGGAGACCGTCACAGCCTTCGTCGAGCCCTTTGTCATTCTGCTCATTCTTATTGCCAATGCTATTGTTGGTGTGTGGCAGGTCAGGAGTACACAACACAGAACACGTAGATCTCTATTCACCCTTTTTCTGTTTTTTAACAAATGAAGGACAATAGTGATATGTTCATGCATCTGTGTTGTAGGCTCATTATTTAGTCCAGCATGTGGAGCATATTATGACACTTTCACTGTCTGTGTAGGAGCGTAATGCAGAGAGTGCCATCGAGGCTCTGAAGGAGTACGAGCCTGAGATGGGCAAAGTCTATCGATCTGACAGAAAGAGCGTGCAGAGGATCAAGGCCAGGGAGATCGTCCCTGGTGATGTTGTGGAGGTGTCTGGTGAGAAGATTTCCGTTTCTCTTCACACTGCTTTGTCTTTATTTTGTTGCCCTACAATTTACTGTTAAGCTCATCATGACGAATAACATAAAAGTACTTAACGTTTAAGTCTTATTCTAATCTGTGTCATCTGTCATAAAGGCTACATTTGTCATTTCATCAAAGTTGAAAAAATAGCCTTTACATCCTGTGTCACCTAATGGAATAAATCTTTATAAATGTTTATATAGTGATGAGTCTGTGCAGCCTTATGAAGAGCCTACATGAAAGTCATTAGTTATTCTCTCTGTCACTTTGTTTCTTCTATCATTTCTGGATCCGAACACAGTTCGCAGAGCTAGGCTTAGATGTTAGCATGCTAGCAGAGCATGTGTCACTGATCACTCAGGCTATTTAAGGAGAGCCAAGGAGGGGAGGAAGATGGCTGTGAAAACATGCTGAGAGAAGGAAAACAAAATCTTGGGTATAAATACATCACTGACACCTGCTAGTTCCCTTCCTACACTCTCTCTTTAGGCCCTCCTGAAGTGCCCATGCTATTGCTAAACTCCATTTGCATCTCTTCTACTCCTCTTCCTATATCCTGGCTTCTTCTCCACTAATTCACTCTAATTAATCTAAATAATAAGCAATCTTAATTAACGTGTGTATTAAACAAATGAAAGGAAATGATATGCTAAATGCTTAATGCTATGAGCATTCAGATCTTGTTCAGTGTGCAGGATCAGCACTATCAGTGAGAGTTGTTGGTAATTGCTAATTGAACGGTTGATATGATAAGGTAATTATCAAGCCATTTGCAAGCTAAATCAATTGTGTTGGGACCAGAGGAAACCTGACACTATGCAGGACAGTGATTTCCCTGGACTGCATTTGAGAAACCCGATACTATGACTCCAGTTCATTTCAGTTCCAGTGCTTGAAAAAACCTAAGTTAGGATAAAAAGTCCAAAGATAAATATTCGTCATTTAGATATGTACAATTCAATGATCTAGACAGTTCTGACCACAAGCTGTCATTCTCTTTAGCATTATATATAATGAGATCTGCAACGTTACAGATATAAACCATTGTTTTGACTGTACTGTCATGTTAGAGACATATTTCAGTAATTGTCATAGAAATGTCGTACTTCTTTGTCCCCAGTTGGTGACAAAGTCCCTGCTGACATCAGGATTACTGCTATCCGTTCCACCACTCTGCGTGTTGACCAGTCCATCCTTACCGGTAGGTACACATTTACAGTGTATTCTTGAAGTTATGCCTTCAGAAATTCAGGCAGCTGTTTTTTGCAACAAAAAAAAATACAATCTAGTGGTTTTTGATTTAAAGAAAGTTCTTATCATCACATCAGTTACATCAGTATTCATCTAATTCATAAGAATAATCATCATGTCTCTTCCAGGTGAGTCTGTCAGTGTGATCAAGCACACTGAGCCTGTCCCCGACCTCAGAGCCGTCAACCAGGACAAGAAGAACATGCTTTTCTCTGTGAGTTTTTAGTTATCTCTCCATCCATGAATTCATGATCTGCATGCACTGATTTGGGCTGGGTCTCCTCAAAGTGTTTTATCATTAAGATCTTTTTTGTAATGTTATAGCAAGTATTACAGTGAGCATCCTTTCTCCTAATTAAATTGATGTTAATACTACAAAACATTTGGGAAATGTGTCTCTTGAGCTAGCCAGGTGCGCACATGTCTGTTCTAATGATGACATTTTGGATCTATACAGGGCACCAACATTGCTGCTGGTAAGGCCATTGGTATTTGCATTGCCACTGGTGTCTCCACTGAAATTGGTAAGATTCGTGACCAGATGGCCGCCACCGAGCAGGAGAAGACTCCCCTGCAGCAATTGCTGGATGAGTTTGGTGAGCAGCTCTCCAAAGTCATCTCCCTCATCTGCGTTGCTGTCTGGATGATCAACATCGGCCACTTCAACGACCCCGTCCATGGTGGTTCTTGGATCCGTGGTGCCGTGTACTACTTCAAGATTGCTGTTGCCCTGGCTGTTGCTGCCATCCCTGAGGGTGAGAACATATACTTTTAGAACTACATTTGGATTCCTGTGCAGTTTCTTGTTGGATACTGTCGGATACTGTCGGAGAAACTCCTCGCAGGTATAGCCCTGTGCTTTACTATCATTCTTTACGTGCAGGAGATAGAAAGGTTATGACACATGTGAGAGTGAGCAGGAGATAGCTTACCTTAAGTAGTCCCTAAAAATGTATAGTTAGCCTTCTAAACTGCACCAGACTATTTCAAATCAACTCGGCCCCATTCACATCTTTTTCCAAGATATTCCACCGTAAGTCAGAATGTGGTGGTATGCTTCACACTGGAGACTTCTCAGTAGAGGAGTAACCTGTCCACAAATACGATGTGCAGAAATAAAGTTTATGGACGCGTAGTCTGTCCTAGAAGATGTGGTGAAATGATGCTTTCTTTGCTGTGACTGGTCATTTAAGTACACAGTAAATCAGTAAATAGTAAAACACTATTAGAGTTAAATTAACACTGAGAGTGTTAAATTTTTACACCCTCAGTGTTAATTTAACTCTAATAGTGTTGATTTAACACTGGCAGATTTACTGTGTATATGATGCCTTTCTTCAGGTCTGCCCGCTGTCATCACCACCTGTCTGGCTCTGGGTACTCGCCGTATGGCCAAAAAGAATGCCATTGTCCGATCTCTGCCCTCTGTTGAGACTCTGGGCTGCACCTCTGTCATCTGCTCAGACAAGACTGGCACCCTCACCACCAACCAGATGTGTGTGACAAAGGTATGTTATTTTCTATACAAAATGGTCAAAATATTCAACAAAACATCTCAGTTTAGTTAGTTAACCACTAATACCATCACATTTAAATGTGCTTATATGTGACCCCGCCAGGGAAAACCAGGTCAAAGTCATTCTTTTTTTTCAAAATTTGTTTTTTTCAAGTTTTTTAAGTTTTGTTTTTGATCAAAATATGTACTCTGATAGATATCTGAGACTGTTATCTTTCATTTACAGCAATAATACAGAGTGGCTAAGTTTTGGCGCTAATGTGAGTGACACGATATTGACACAATATCTCAATAAACTGCCCAGTGACTTTGGCCTGGTTTTCCCTGGCGGGGTCACAAATTATTTTATCAGTAAGTGTTTTAGAGAACAATAAAGTGAGAGTTAACCCTACAGAAAGAACTAATGAACCACACAAGAGCTGTTTCTGACCAGAAACACACACGTGATTGTTCAGGCTTTTCTGTGGTGTTG
>BRDA01028598.1:0-19724 GCA_036984385.1 Crenuchus spilurus | reverse complement strand
TGTGACAAAGGTATGTTATTTTCTATACAAAATGGTCAAAATATTCAACAAAACATCTCAGTTTAGTTAGTTAACCACTAATACCATCACATTTAAATGTGCTTATATGTGACCCCGCCAGGGAAAACCAGGTCAAAGTCATTCTTTTTTTTCAAAATTTGTTTTTTTCAAGTTTTTTAAGTTTTGTTTTTGATCAAAATATGTACTCTGATAGATATCTGAGACTGTTATCTTTCATTTACAGCAATAATACAGAGTGGCTAAGTTTTGTCGCTAATGTGAGTGACACGATATTGACACGATGTCTTAATGAGTTGCCCAGTGACTTTGGCCTGGTTTTCCCTGGCGGGGTCACATATGTGCAGTATAATAAATAGTGAAATAGAAACACCTGCCATTTCAGCTCACAGTAACATATACTAGTCTTTGAAAACCTTTCTGTAAATGAAAGAAGATTAATAATATAAAACAGTGGCCCTGAGACAGCCCTGTTTCTGCTAGAATCTGCAGTCTAATCAGTGTCATGTTTATCTCAACAGATGTTCATCATTGACAGAGTGGATGGTGATCATGTTAACCTGGAAAGCTTTGACATCTCTGGCTCCAAATACACCCCTGAAGGCGAGGTGTAAGTACCCATATTCATGATGCCCCCCAGACATAACCACCCTTACACAAGTCAGTAATACAAACAATATGTCAGTTTGGACGAAAGAGTGAAATATGAATTTTTGCTCCCGTAGCACTAAGGGTGGTGCTAAAGTTGACTGTAGCCAGTATGATGGTCTGGTTGAGCTTGCCACCATCTGCGCCCTGTGCAATGACTCCTCCCTGGACTACAACGAGGTGAGAGAAACACATCTGTTAATTTTTGTCCATCTTTACATCACCCTTACTGACTGTATGTTTTGTTCAGTGAGTTAAAAGTGACAAATTCATATTTCTTCTTCCACAGTCTAAGAAGATCTATGAGAAGGTCGGTGAGGCCACCGAGACTGCCCTGTGCTGCCTGGTTGAGAAGATGAATGTGTTCAAGACCAGCGTTCGCAACCTGAGCCCTGTTGAGAGAGCCAACGCCTGCTGCAGTGTGAGTCAAAGCTGTTCAATTTAGATTCCCATTGCTATTTGCTTAAAGAGGCCATCAGATCTGTGTGTTCATAGAAGTAATAACAGGGGTGATGAGCATTACTGTCCTTTCTCCTCACCCGCAGGTGGTAAAGCAGCTGATGAAGAAGAACTTCACCCTGGAGTTTTCCCGTGACAGGAAGTCAATGTCTGTGTACTGCACCCCCACCAAGGGCGACAGCGGCAGCAAGATGTTTGTGAAAGTGAGCTCTCTTTCTGTCGCGTCTATTTTTTTCCCTCATCGTTCACTTGACTTAACACTGTCTACTTCTTCCTGTCACTAATAGGGTGCCCCTGAGGGTGTGATTGACAGGTGTGCCTATGTGCGTGTTGGTGCCACCCGCGTGCCCCTGACTGGCCCCGTCAAGGAAAAGATCATGACCATCATTAAGGAGTGGGGTACTGGCCGTGATACTCTCCGTTGCCTGGCCCTGGCCACCCGTGATACTCCCCTGAAGGTTGAGGAGATGAACCTGGATGACTCCACCAAGTTTGCTGACTATGAAGTGCGTGGACCAGAAACTGCTTCTCTAAAATGCCATTTAGAAACCATATCTATCCTCAGAGTAATGCAGGAGAATGATCCTGTTTTATCATTTCAGCTCATATGTCTCATTGTCTCTCTTTTATTTTCAGACTGACCTGACCTTCGTCGGCTGCGTGGGTATGCTGGATCCCCCTCGTAAAGAGGTCACCGGCTCAATTCAGCTCTGCAGGGCTGCTGGCATTCGTGTAATCATGATCACTGGTATGTATTCTTCTGTTAAACTCAACTTAGCTTGTACCAATGCTAGACTTCTTTGTGTTTGAGCTACAAGTTTCATTGGATGCCCCAATGAAAGCAAGTAATATTAATAAAAAGCCAGCCAGCTAATGTCACTGGCATGAGTGCTAACTTTTACATTAAAGACGTATTTAGCCAATTACTACGTCAAATCTCAGCAAAAGATGATGTCTTACTAGTTTGAAGTTGCAGAGGTCAGGTTATGAGGTTTATTATCCTGTTATAACACACTATCCAATTAATTGGGGCACTGGATGGTGTTTTCGTGCAGTGAAGACACTAAAATGTACAAGGCAGCATTGAGAAGTACTGGTGTTTTGCATTATCTGTTGTACTCTAATTAAAACTTCAAACCCATCACTCATTAGGTGACAACAAGGGTACCGCTGTTGCTATTTGCCGTCGTATTGGCATCTTTGGTGAGGATGAGGATGTGACTGGCAGGGCTTTCACTGGCCGTGAGTTTGATGACCTGCCCCGTGCTGAGCAGAGTGAAGCTGTGACCCGGGCTTGTTGCTTCGCCCGTGTTGAGCCTTCTCACAAGTCCAAGATTGTTGAGTTCCTGCAGGGCTACGATGAGATTACTGCCATGGTGAGCAGATTTCACAAAGACCACACTTGGTTATTTACTCAAAATTGTTATATGTTATGCATCTAAACATGACTTAGCTGGCCTATGTAAGTGATTCCCAACTACGATCTTGGAGTATCCGTGTCCTGTAATTTGGTATTCCTGAAACGTGCCTGCTTTTTGCATTTTCCACACCTGGTTCAACTAATCAGCTAATTAACAAGCCCTATATGTGTTAGTCCCAGATAGACACTAAGATATGAAGGGCTGGAGTACTCCAAGACTCGGAAATTAGTGGTGTATATTTTCACACTAGCACCACTTCTCTCCTCCTCTTTTCAGACTGGTGATGGTGTGAATGATGCCCCAGCCTTGAAGAAGGCGGAGATTGGTATTGCCATGGGCTCTGGCACTGCCGTTGCCAAGTCAGCCTCTGAGATGGTCCTGGCCGATGACAACTTCTCCTCCATTGTGGCTGCTGTTGAGGAAGGCAGGGCTATCTACAACAACATGAAGCAGTTTATTCGCTATCTGATCTCCTCCAATGTTGGAGAGGTCGTCTGGTGAGGACTGACACTTTAACCCTCTGGACTCTGAGGTTATTTCAGACACACTGATGTCGTCTGACATCCCTTGACTTTTTTACTAAAATCTAAAATAATTTTTCCCCAAAGTGTTACACAGACGTTTGTTCAGCACAAACTCAGTAACAACAGTGTCAAAACAGTAAGAGTGTCATAAATCTATATTTTTATTAAATCTGCTCTAAATTTAGACTTTACAAAAAACTGTTTTCAGATGTGCTGAAATATTTTGTGAAAAAACACTCTAAACATTTCTAGCAAAGATTTTTGAGCTCAGAAATGAATAAACAGAGGTGCTGGCTACACACTGCTCATTACAGTTTTTAGACATTGTATGTGGTTTTATTTCTAAAGCTTAACTAATGTGAGGTGACACTCCGTTTTCCTCAGACACTAACTTTACATTGAATATTCATGAGATATGTGTGAAACTCTCAGCAGAGGTCTTTTGTTTTATTGGTAAAAATTTCACAAATTCCAAGGCTGCTAATCCAACCAATGGCATGTCCTGAATTACCATGTCATTATAATATGAGTGATAGATTGTGTCGTTTGATGGGAAAAACAACGCAGCTGTCTGAGTCGCTCTCACAGATGTGTCTCTGTTTATTTAAGCTCCTCTCAGAAATATCTAAAAATATATTTTGATTCAAGCTGTATATATTTGATAAGTAGACCTTTTAAGGTTTCCAGAGTTTGTTTCGTTTTGTTTCTAGAATAAAAGCTCACAGTTATATAATATTTAATATATATATATGTTTTTGCTGAATTTCGTTAATATGCCGCAAACTCCAGAGAGTTAAGGCTACACAGACTGTTGTGCTTGTGGATGTTTGCTTTGTTGATATGCTCTGATGTCGTTCTCATGATTTTCTTCACATTAATTTTCCCTCAGTATCTTCCTGACTGCTGCTCTTGGTCTGCCTGAGGCTCTGATCCCTGTGCAGCTTCTGTGGGTGAACTTGGTTACTGATGGTCTTCCTGCCACTGCCCTGGGCTTCAACCCCCCTGATTTGGACATCATGGGCAAGCCACCTCGCTCTCCCAAGGAGCCCCTCATCTCTGGCTGGCTCTTCTTCAGATATCTGGCCATTGGTGGTATGTATCGTTTTAATACAATGGTTCTCAACTCCAGTCCAGTGACCACTACTATGTAGATTTTCCTATAAGACCTGATTCAACACATAGGAGACCCTCAACAAATAATTATAAAACTGTTCATGTGCTGGATCAGGTGTTAGGACAGGCAAAAGATGAAGCTATATAGGACATTGGGTTCCCAAGATCTAGCAGGTGTTCCTTAAACTAGTCCAAAGGATAATTGGAGCTGGATTAGAGTCATCTGATAATCCTCAATGAGAAACAACGTCATCTGTGCTTGGGATTCCACAAAAGCGTGAATTGGCCACGTTAGCACGATGATGAAACCTTGGCTGTTCTTTCTTAATAGGATACGTTGGTGCTGCCACTGTTGGTGCTGCCGCCCACTGGTTCTTGTATGATGAGGAGGGCCCAGGGGTGACCTACTATCAGCTGGTGAGTCTTTCTGTGTCTCTGAATAGTTTTTCTTGTTAACAAGAGCAACTGCTATGACTCTGTGATGTTAAACTTAAGTAAACTGTACTATCTTCGCTTTCCTGCTGTGCAGTCTCACTTCATGCAGTGCCATGAGGAGAATGAGGACTTCACTGGAGTTGACTGTGAGGTGTTTGAGGCTGCTCCCCCCATGACCATGGCCCTGTCTGTGCTGGTCACCATTGAGATGTGTAATGCCCTCAACAGGTGAGAAATTATTGTCACATCAAACCTTTATCCATGCTTCCCAGCACTTCACCCTGGCCCATGGTTCCTTCTTCTCTCACCTACTACCTTTGACTGCTCCTTACACTCTGAATTCATAGGGCTGCAACTATTGACCTGTTTAATTTCTCAATATTATATCCAAACATAAGAAAAGCTCGACATGTACACTAATGAGTGTGCTAACAGTCTAGAGCTGTTGGACATTTATTTGGACTGTGTCAACTCCAAAACACATCATGGTTAATGGAATGTCCTTACTATTTTCAAATATTACCATAAAAATGTTTAAAACTTCAACAAATTTTGTTGAATATGTGTTGCAGCCCTAAGCAAAATCCTTCCCATCTTTTTCCAGCTTGTCTGAGAACCAGTCTTTGGTTCGCATGCCCCCATGGAGCAACGGCTGGCTATTGGCCGCCATGACCCTCTCCATGTCCCTGCACTTCCTTATCATCTATGTGGACCCCCTGCCCGTAAGTCTCTCCCTCTCACACTGCCCCTGCTGACCTTCTCAACTGTTCACTAACTTAACTGGATAGTTTCCCTTCCTCAGTGCTTAAGTTTTTAGTAATAACCCTTAGAAGTATACATACCAGTCATTAACTTATGGCTTTTTTCACCCAATTTTACATAATGCAGCAATAAGCATGTAGTATTTTCATTTCAGATAATAAAACATCTCTTCTTCTACAATTCTGGATAAGAAGCAATAAATAAAATTACAAAATGCTTGTTGTCGCAGAGGATAACAGCAACTTCCAAGGGTTATTTAGTTTTAACGTGTTCAGCATTAACACACTACAGCCATCTGTGTTGTTTCACCCCCATCCAGATGATCTTCAAGTTGACACACTTGAACGTGGAACAGTGGTTGGTGGTGCTCAAACTCTCCATCCCCGTCATCCTCCTGGATGAGGTGTTGAAGTTTGTTGCGCGCAACTACCTGGAGGGTAAGATCACCACATCAGAATTACATGTGCAGACAGACCTATTTGTAATAAATTTGTTATTAATGTATTAATTCATTAATTGTTCAAACAATGCTATTGTTTATTAATTGAATAATTTAATATGTATAACTAATGTCTAATATGTCACTATTCACATATACTAAAAGTTTTAAATGTCAGTGATGAAGTCCATCCCCATCTTCTCGTCTCTCCATTTTTAACTCTCTGACACATTTCATCCCTCCTTCACTAACGTCTTCTATTCACTTCCAGCCTAAACAAGTTTCCTCCCTCAGTTACCAAGTAACAAAAGCAAGGTACCCAACAAACATCTTTCCGCAGACTCTGTGCTCTGTTTGTTTATTTGTACATGTGTGTGTGTGTCTGTGTGTGTGTGTGTGTGTGTGAGAGAGAGAGAGAGACTGGGAGAACCTCTTCGTTATTTTGACTGGCATTCTCTGCCGTTCAACCCTTTCCCTGAAGGGGGCGTCTGTATACTGCACGCTCATGTGTAGCTTTTGCATGACCTTAGAGAAGATCTATAAATGCCAGTTAGTTTCTATGCTTTCTCTGAAATCTGAGCATTTTTATTATTACTAGTGTTACATGCTTGGCATCACAGCTTATTTTTATGTATAGAGTGCCACATCAAAAAAAATGTATATAACTAAAAAGTTGTACATACAGTGCCAGTCAAAAGTTTGGAGCAAAGGTTTGGACACACCTTCTGGACATTCAGTAGTACAGTATATATGTAATTATTTAGTAAACATAACAGTGTTAAACAAACCAGAATATGTTTTATATTTGACATTCTTCACAGTAGGCACCTCTTGCTTACATGCAGCTTTCTTGGCATTTTCTCAGTCAGCTTTATGAGGTAGTCACCTGGAATGGCTTTCAGTTAACAGCTGTGTCTCGTCAAGAGTTCATGACTTGCATTTCTTGCCTCTTAATGTGTTTGAGACATCAGTTGTGTGTCTACTTTGAAGTAAAATCTAAAACTAATTTTGGTTTGTTTATCACTTTTAAGTTTTCTCTTCTATAATTTACAATGTAAGATAAAATTAAAAAAACAAAAACATTGAATGAGAGGGTGTGTCCAAACTTTTAACAGGTACTGTAATTTAATTAAAAAAGTAAAATGTAATTTTATATTAATTACATGTAGAGTGACGTTTGTTTTATTTGTTTTAAAGGGCTTTTTTGGTTTAATGTTGATCAGTATATCATCAGAAATTCAGAATCTCAAATTTATATGTATTAAAATATTTAATTTGGAGTTTGAGTAAATTATTATTATTATTATTATTATTATTATTATTATTATTATTATTATTATTCAACATTAAAACAGGCTTGAAATATGTGACTTTATATGTAATGAACATAAAATATATGAGACTTTTTAATATAAAATTGTGAACACAAGTCTACTATGGAGATTCACTAGTAGTTTGGTTTGCATATTAATTTTTTAAAATTCTTCCAAACGAGTGAATCAGCAGTTAATTTCCCTTGGGATCAGTAAAGTATATATCTAACTATATATCTTAGTGGCACAAACTTGTTTGTTTTGCTGGTGATTTGCATGCAAAAAATGGATTGCTGTCATTTTTAGCAATGTAGACATATACATTATCTTATTTACTATCATTTTCGATTCTTAATAATTGCATAAAGCTGGTACATGTTCTGGTATTTTCCACTCATGAACCCCACTTTAGTCTGCTTGCATTACAGCTGAACCGTTGCCATGAGCAGAATGAAAACACCTGTGCATTCTCTCCACCCAGGTACAAATCTACAGGGTTAAAAGGAGAGAGTGAGAGAGAAAGGAGACTGTTGAGAAAAAGAAAAGGAGGCAAGGGATCACATCGAGTGAGAGAGGAGCTTTTATGAGTCCATCCATGGAGCAGAGAGAGGACGAAACACAGGAAAATCACGAAAAAATCTATAAAACTGACTGAAAGAATAAAAAAAACTGTTTATGGAAAGCTTAAATTAATATATAGGTAAATGGTTCCAAATTAGTGCTTGAATTATGAGTAATTTTATTCTTAAAGCTGTATTAAAAATGTAATAAATGTATTAAAGTTACATTTTTTGTTAAACTTGTACACTCTCCTCTCTCGTCTTTTCTTATTGTTACAGTAGACGTTATACAGGAAGACATTAACATTAATACATTTTATCCTAGACTAAAATATTCTCAGCTGGGCTTTAACTTCATTATTTCTCTGATGAGTTCATTTGTATTTGTTTTCTATTTATGTCATTATTACAGATTATTTTACTGAGAGGACAAATCTTTGTAGATGATTTTAAATCTCTGAGCTTTTGTGTCATTTCAGCAAATGCAGGGCTGTGATACTTCACCAATACAGACCCTCAGATTAAACCCATCTGATATAAACAGCTCCAGACTGAGACCTCAAGAAAACATGAATCATCGCAGAGGAAAATGTTTCTCTTTAAAAGCTCAGGAGACTTAATGAGGATTCCCCCCCAAATTCCTTAGGAGAAATGGCATGAGACAAAGGGAGACCTTTGGCCTAGACAAATGTGGGTGAGAAATACTTGAGTTCTTACTGAAATCTTTAATAAGCCTTATATTTTAGCAAACGTGAGCACGATGTGAGACTTTATTACTGAGGTCTGAGGGTGCTTTCACACCTACATTGTTTGGTTCGGACTTTTCAGTTTGGTCCGAACAAAAATAGCAGGTGTGAAAGTGGCTGCGAACCACGGTCCAGACCAAAGGAACAAAATTTGGTCTGACCAAAAGAGGTGGTCTCAGTCCGGATCTACTGAGCCATGGTCCGGTTCACGTGCAATGTGAAAACACTTTTCCAGAAGGTTCGGACTTTTTGACCAAATACAGGAAGTTGACGCAGACGTTAACAACATTCAACAACAATAACAGAAGTAAAATAACCGGAATAGCAGCAAAATTAGCCGCAGTAGCACATGGATGTGGACAAAGTTAGCCTGAAAAACACAAAAATGCTGAAATGTGCAGCTTATTTTCTGAGAGAGAAAGGAGATGACAAAGCAACCTAAACTAAAGTATCAAAACTGCGGCAGCAGAATATAAAAGTATATAAAAGATGTATATAAACATGTCAGACGAATGTCCTTCTAGAAACCAAACCAATCAGTGTCCTCTGTGCTGACTGGGGGTGGGGTCAGCAGTGCCTACATAAAACCTATCTGCGTAAAACCGGTCATTCATCATACGGGTTTTTAAAGATAAACGCACCAAACAGACTTGTTTGAAAACTAACCTCTAAATGACCAAAAACTGTTACAGGGTTATTTACACCTTCAGGCAAAATTTTACCCACAGTTAATAAGTTAAAAGGGGTCTAATTTGGGACCTTTAAAGTGTAAAATATTAACAGCAAAGTAAACCGAATGAGAGAGTGTCAGTGTTGTCAGAGCCTCGCCCCTTTCCCTGTCAGTCGTGTTTGGGTTCCTGCTCCACGTGTCTTTGTTTCGTCATTGTCCACACCCCCCAGTGATGTCACCATTGTCCACAGCTGTTTCCTCGTGTGTGTTCTGATTACTGCCTGTATATATTCCCCTCTTGTTATCCTTGTGTTGGTGAGTCATTCTGTGTGTGTGTGCCAGCGTCAAGTCTGTCTGTGGTTGTTAATAAAACAGTCTGTATGTGAATTGTCTACTGGTGTGTGTATGAATGGATGTGTGTATGCTCAGATATGGTGGGCACTCTGTCCAGGGTGATCCAGCTAGTGCTCGATGTAGTCCTCCAGGTGGACGGTGACTTCCACGCTGTGTTTTATTGGCTGCTGTTTCTTGCCAGTGTGTGTGGTTCAGTTCTTAGTGTGTAAAAGGAGTGTGTTGTGTTGCTGTAAAGTGTCCTTGGGTATTAGAAAGGTGCTGTATTAGTGTAACCTTCATTTTCTCAGAAGAGTCATTTGTAGTTAAATATAAATATAAAATACATATATAAAAAATGTATAAACATAAAACAGCTCGTGTCGCGTCTGTCACTGCCTCCACTCCGGTTGTGGGTTTTTTTTTACCATCTGCTTTCTCTTAGTTTGGCTGGTGATATAAAGTCAGTTGGAAAACTTTGCTCGTACTGAATGTGGTGCTTTTGAGAAGAATACAGTGAACAAGGCATATAAACAATCATATAGCAACTTTTGATTAATCCATATCAATTTCAGACTTACAATAATGTACTGATTTAAGCCCCACCCACTTCCGGTTAAACCACACCCAATTCCAGTTTAGGCCCCACCCACTTCGAGTACAGATGAGGAGGCAGATCATTTAGATAGTTATACAGATACAGATAATGGTGTACTCGCTCATCCCAACTGAAGTTTACAGGTGGTGTAGACTTTTTGTTGCAGAGTGGTTCTACATGTCAGTACATCATCAGGTGGTTTCAGCAAGTTACAAGGTTCTGTAAAAGCACTCAAAACAATACAGCAATGTACTGATATTAGAAAATATAATTTGCACTGTTGAATACTTGAGTATTTTTAAATGCATGTACTTTTGAATACTTAAGTATTTTCAAAAGTAAGTACTTCAGTACTTTAACTTAAGTAAATTTTTGACTGAGCAACTTTTACTTGTAGTTGAGCAAATTTTGACCACGAGTATCAATACTTGTACTTAAGTCCTAGATTTGAGTACTTTGTCCACCGCTGTTCTTTACCTGCTTTGGGGTAGGTGGTGAGGAGCAGGTCAGTTGGGTCAGGGCAGAAGGCTGAGATGGAGTCCCATTTCTCAGCAAGGAGGCTCATGAGGGGTACACCCTGTACCTCAATGAGAGGCAAACGCCAAAACCCTGTGGCTGCCTGGTTCACGGCCTCTTCATAACTCAAGGATTTCTTCTCCGTCTTAGCAGTGATGCTGTCTTTTGGAGGTCCCTTCTCTGGTTCATGGTGTATTGTGTTTTTTGGTGATTTATTCATTTATAGCCAACCCTTCCTCTTCTAGAAATTTGGCAGAGTCAAGAAGAGTGAGGAGACTGGATCTTCCGATTTCAAAAGATGATGACGGGCATAGCTTGAGTCTGTGGCCAATCCGGTCCAAAGAACACGTATTCTTCAAGGTTTAAATGTAGTTAGTTATATGGGAGGGGGTAGGGGGTTTTGTAGGAGGGCACAGCCAAATAGAAAGGTGTGAAAGTCAATGGAAGTGTAGACAGATGGAATAGTGGTGGGCTTGACCAGACTAGGGTTTCCAACAGGAAGATATGAGGCATTTTCTAAAGAACCTGAAGGCCAACCAATGTTGAGCATTACAAACTTAATCTAACTGAATATACAATTTCTTTCAAATTTTAAAGTCTTCTGGTATTCTTATGAGCTGCTTCGTCCTCATCCAACACCTTGGAACATCTGCGTCAGTGAATTATACATTACCAGACCTCAGTTTAATAGTTTATCAGTTAAGTTACATGATAAACTTAGTGTAAACACAGATGTGTTGGCAGTACATTGGTTTGTCGCAGTGTCTTTTTTATGCTCCAGTCCAAATCTGAAACTTATTAAGCGGTGCTTGAACGTCCGTGAACCCTGTAGAAGTTTCTGTATTTCTGTATAAATTTGGCATAAAACATCAGATTGTCACAAGTTCTAAAAGTAGAAGCAAATCAGACAAATGAGACAAAAATATTTGACTTAATCATTTATTTATTAAGGATAATGATCCAATATGGCCTGTGAGTGGCCAAGGTATGCGAAACTTTAGGATTAGCAGATCATTTGAAGGTGAAATTTGAGTAATGTGTATTGAGTCAATGGGATGACAATCAGGTATGAGTGGGTGCCCTGTTTTATTTAAAGAACGAATGTGTATTCGGCAAAAACAGACAAATTTCTGATAATTTTTTTCACAATACACACATTTGGAGATGCACAGGTATTTGCTAAAGGGTCAATTCACTTATCTTCCAAATGTTTTTGATAGGCCAAAACCCCAAAAATTAAGTGTAAAACCAATACCGACAGATGCTATTCTGATTGGCTGGTATACAGCACACATTTTCTTTCTTAAAATGTTTTGACGTTGTTAATGTGTAAGTGGCAGAAAATGAGTGGGTATTGGAGGAACAACGGAGCGAGAGGAGGTGCACAGTATGGAAGAGAAGTGTCTGAGAGGATGTAAATGAAGAGATAACTTGTGAATTTAATGGAAGATGTTGAGAGGCTGTTTGGCTGACTTCACATGGACATGGATATGACAATGGTATTTGTTCAGCTGGTGTACAAAATGTTTGGGGTCATAGTCACAGTTATGAAACAGTCTAGGATTTTAGAATTTGACTATTGGGCAACATTTTATAATACAACTCAGGTTTTGAGTGTAACTCCCTGTAATTTACAGTGTAACTGAAGAACTTCCTCATATGAATCAGTACATATAGCATACTTACTGGTTCCTACTGGCACTTAAATGTAGGTACAGCAACAACAAAAAAAACATTGTCCTAAATTGCACTTTAGGATCTGATGGCTTGAGGGAGGTGCTTGATGATGTATTTTTACAGGAACAGCTGTGTAATTTTAAGCTCTAGTGTTTGTTAAAAATATTGGACGCCAGACGGATGTCTTAGTTGTTTGCATACATGCCAGGTCAATGTTTTTTTATTTTTGCCAATTTTCACCCCTTCCCAATGTGGTAGTCACCAATTAACCCGTCCCATCCACTAGAGGGCTCTCCCCATCACTTTGCACTGTTCCTGACTCTAGGAGGGTGAAGACATGCACCCGCCTCCTCACGGCCACCTCCTCTTTTCAAACTACCGCTGATACACCGTCATTGGGGAGCCAACGCACTCGGAGGAAAGTGCAGAGTCTTTAGTTTTGAAAAGACCAATCAGTGAGCTAGCGGACATTGCAATGTGTGAGTGATAAGGAGAGAGAGTCATCTAGCCGCCCAGAGAGAGCACTGCCTATTTCTGCTCTCTTGGGCCTCGGCTGTTGATGGCAAACATAATGACCGGGATTCAAACTTGCGATCCTCTTGTCATAGGGTCAGCGTCTTAGCCTGCTGAGCCACTCGGGGCCACCAGGTCAATGTTAAAAAAATGGTAAATATGATGAAGTACACCATTCCTGTAACAACGTAATACCATTTCCCCCAAGAACTGCTGTGTAAAGTGAGGTTGTGCAGCCAAGACTGCGTCCAGTCAAGACCTGTTTGGAGTCCAAATTTTGTAACATTCATGAATTTGTTCGCCCCCTTTACCTCTGGTCAGGATCACAGGATCACTGTTTCCCAGATATTTTAGGTGTTGGTAAGACACTGATGTTGGAAGTATGTGCTGTTACAAGTGTTTTAGTCACATTTGTGTTGTTTGCAAGATTACTTTTGTGGTGAGTTGTTGTCCAGTGATAAAATCCTACAGGACAGCTAAAACTCTACACCAGTAAGATGGAGCTACAAGGGAGATGTTTCTAACAAAGTGGACAGTGAATCCTTAAACTACATGGTTGTACTAATACTGTGATCACTACAAAAGAAAAGTTCAATCTTCTTTTTCAGAAATATTAAGGTAATAATGATAATGCTGCTCGTGTGTTTCCTTTGTGTACAGACACACTAGAAACTCAGATACTGAGGTGATCCAGGGCTTGCTGAGGTTCTGTTTTGATTGAATGTTGTTATATGTTGGTGCGAAAGGGAATGTCCACATCCGCCATTTGTCTAGCATAGTCCTCATCAAACATTTGGCCTTGAGCTGGTGTCAAGTGGTTAATCCAGTCTCCAACCTCTCCTGAAACACAGATGGACACAGTAATTAAACACAGTGCTTGTTCATGCACTTAATAATCCCAACATCGTCAGATTTCTGCAATTATCTGGATATTTACATTATGTAAACAGTGCACTCTGATTTCTTAGATTGGAGTGAGGTTTAGAAATGTGACAGAGCTGGATTTTAGCTCAGTAATCTGATTTCTTAGTGTATGTATACCCTTACTCTCCCTTACATCCGTGAGATGGCAACAAAATGTGATGTGTGTTCATAGCTGTGACAGGAAGGTGCAGCAAAGACAGTGACATCACATCTTCTGTGAGTTTATTGGTTAATTGTAAAGCAGGAATCCAATTACTATCTAATATATAGCCCCATAGCCTGGCCCTAGTACCGCCCCTGATGTAAATGTAATCAGATTACTGACAAAATCTGATTTTCTGCAGTTATCGGGTTATAAAGTACATGTTGTAACAGAAAAATCTTACTTGTGTAATTATATGTACAATCATATTGTTGCATTTATTTCTTGAGCAAGCAGAGGATGCATTGGGTCTGTCTGTGTGTTTCAACATTTATCTCTGGTTGACGATTTTGGTTACGCCCAGCATTGTTCTTCATTATTTGCTGAGTTTTAACCGCACCCACCTGGGCTTCTTTTGTCATCATGACAGGAAGCCCAGGACAGGGGTGTAGCTCGTCTAGGTAGAAGCTTGTTAGCTAAGCCCAGTTGCAGGACAGGACAATAGAAGGGAAGGTTGCAAGGCACTTTTGACGCTTATGTAAGCTTTCAATAAACCAAATCTCTTTCTTTCACTGCATTCTCTAGTCAGTCGCCCGTTATTTCCACTACAATGTAAACATACTTGTTCATCAGAAACTGTTCAACATTTACTGTGCACTCAACAAGACACGTTCATATCACTAATTTTACTAGTAGTACATAGAGCTGTTCATGAGGATACATGACCTCGACATAAGCTCATCACAACTGACACACCTACACATTTATAAAGACCAACAGGAGGCCAACTTTGATTCAAATTAGCAATGGTAGCCTTGGATGACCAGGTTAGGCTTTTCTAAATGTTATAGAAAAAAGGTTTAGGCTCTAGATTTTTTAAATTTAGTTGACTGTGGTACCTTTAGGTGTTTGGAAATGGCTCCTAAAGAGGAACCAGACTTGTGAAGGTCTATATTATTGAAGTCTTGACGGAGTTGCTTGGGTTTTTTTGTTGTATCAAGAGTACTGGCTATCAAGGTAAGTCACAGTCACAGGTGAAATAACCAACTCCTAATTTAGCAGTTAGGTAATCATAAGCTTGTTATATCAATTTATTGAATCTTGAGTAAAGGGAAAGCTTGGTGTAAGCAAATGTTTGACACAATCTGAAATGAGTCAAAAAGTACACAGAGAAACAGATGAACTACAGTCTGTAATTGTAGAACTACAAAGTGCTCCTGTATGGACAGTAGAGCTCATCAAATGACAGAGAGTGTAGATACAAGGTATGTGTACCTAATGAAGTGGCCGGTTATGGATAGTGTTGTTAGCTTTCATAGAACATTAGAAGAAGATGAATAAAGTTAATTGCTAGAGCATCTACAAACCTTTCCTCATGAAAGCAGAGATGGAGTGATCAAACACCACCTTTGGGATGAAGGTGTAGTTGGCCATCGGATTTTCCTTCATGACTTTGAAGGACGTCAGCTGCACGATCTTGTCGAGGACATCCTCAGATACAGAAATGTCCAGATAGCGCATGATCCGCACTACCTCTCGACGAGGGTTCTGGAAGGGAATTATGAGTTGAAACCCATTTATAACAGATCTGCTGTGTAATATTAGTGATTATGAGGCATCTAAATGCATCTGGTACCCACACTGTACCTCTTTTAAGTCCTCAAAGAAAAGGTAAAGGATGTTCTTCTTCTCTCTTTCCTTCCAGTAACCTTTCACATGGTCATACCACGAGCCCCACCCCACTGTGGATACATTTTAACACAACAGTATAATAATATGGAACATCAGTTTATTCCTGTAAATATGTGCTTAACGATCTCAAAGTTCCTACCGTTTCCCCGCATGAACCTTTGGATGTATTCGTCCCAGGTTCCAGGTTCTGGCTGATTCCGATTCATAAGGTCAAAGTGGTAGTAGCTGACCATGTTGTCCTTAGCATTTCGTGCCATATAAATGACCTGAGACACCAAAAGAGCAATATTGTTGTCAGGGTGGGAGACTGTTGTTGACGTCCCAGGACATTGGGCCTCATTTTTTTTTGTTACTTTTTTGCCAATTGTGAAATTCCGCCCAGACATGTCCTCTTTTTGAGACTTAAAAAACATCCGGGATTTTGTTGTACTCAAGAAGCATTTTGTTCACAAACTGGTCTCGCCCTCCCCCTATTCCATTTGGTTTGCTTGAGTGAGATGTTACGCAATATTAAATGGAGACTCAGCTGAAATACAAGCTGGTTTCCTTTTAGGCTGCCACAAGCTCATCGATTGGCTCTGCCGTTTCTTGCTAACGTGTGATTGGGTAAAAGAGGACATCTGGTCATCTTACATAAAAACAAAAAAAAAATAAAAAATTTTTATTGACCTTGCATTTATTTTGCCAGAAGCCTTTAGGCACTAGCTGGATGGGCAGGTGTGTCTTGATGACCCTGGGAGGTTTTACGGACCTGAGAAGTTCAAGACCTGTGGAAGGGGTGGAGAACAGAGATTATTTGCAACCAGACACATAATCGTGCACCATCAACACTGATAACCTGACTGTAAACAGCCACAACATTAATACCACTCACAGATGAAGTGAGAACATTTTTTAATCACGTATCATTGGTGCCTGTGAAGATCTGGGATACATCAGATAGCAAGAGAACACTCGGTTCTTGTACACAGTGTGTAGGATCCTGGAGAAGAAATCCTAGCAGATTGAGCAAGTAGTAGTAAAAATTTACAGACTCAAAAGGATGGAGATGCCATGGTGCCATTTGGTGCCATGTGGAGGACATATTAGCCATATTATTAGTTTTAATGTTATGGCTGATTGGCTGATCTATACATAATGTTATACCATACAGTGTCAGAAACATATTTGAGATTACTGAGCAACATGATGTGGTTTGGCAGAGTAGTCATGGTGTTGTAGCACTTGAGTTAAACTCGGGGCTTGACTCTGAATTGATTCCTAAGGCTGTGTTCATTAGATCTGCCGAGATGACTGTTCACACTCATCAGATTGGCTTTGCCCGTCCAGACATCACAAGCGTATCATGCTCGGGTTGTTGTGGTAAAGAATTAGGCGTCAGTAACTACAGCCACACTAGTGAAGTGGCTTCAGGGTTGCCAGGTTCAGTTTTTTAACTGCTTTAAAAATGTACCATTAAACATAGTAGAAAAACTGGAGTTGGAGATGCCTTAGGTAGTCTTTCTAATATTAGAGGATTTAGGAGAGGGATCTATAAATAAACATAAGTACAGAGTAGACAGTAAAGTATTATATTTAAAATAGTAAAAAAAAAGTTTACAATTATGTAGAAAATGAATGAAAAAGCTTTTAAGAGTTAAGAATAAAAAAGCAATTATGGCATCCTCAAACGTCTGTGAAACATCTGCTTCCTTTCAGATATTTGTCTGGAGAGTTTTTTTGGGACCTGGCAACTGAGCATGTGTTTCTTGGATCCCCGCACTTCTGTCGCTCTGGATTTTACGTGATGATGGGCAAGGGCACTTCAGAATCCGATTTAAGCGGCCAGAGCATGAGACGAAAATCAGGTTTGGTCTGTCTGAACGCAGCCATAGTCTAGGTCTTGACTACCACACTAGTTGTCAGTGTAGGGGATGATGATGATGATGATGATGTTGTGACAGCATTTGTATGTTAATGTGTAAATTATATCCTTACCTGATGGGATAGGTGGAATGGCTGGGATCTCCAGGAAAGGGTTGCGTACGATAGTAGGAGCTCTTTTACAAGCTTCTGCATCTCCATTATGCAGCAGCAAGTCCACGATCTCCTGAGTCCAGGTGGTTCCTAAAGCAAATCAAATCAAATTTTACTCAAGACTGTCCAGTAAAAGAAAGTGAGCAGATGCTCCCAAGTCTCTTCATGCATGTCTATCATCTCAGATTGAAAAAAAAAAACAATGCAGCAACTAAGTCTATTTTAATTTGTTTTTTTTTTCCAGACTGTCCCAACTTTTTGATTGCTGCTATATTTTTATATTATGTTTATATATATTTTTAAATAGTGAACAGTCAGGCTATCCTTTTTAATATTCTATAATCCATACACTAACATCAATTTTACTCTAATTAGTAGTTTAAATGTCTGATTAGTCTGAGAACTTGCAGTTGTTTTGTACATTTTACCTCTGGGCTATTAAAGTGAATACTGAGTGTTTTTTTTAGCAACGTTAGCTTTTTAGTTCTAAAATAAAATTGGACTCTAAACATGTTAACTGATTTGGTGTAAAAAAGACTTCTTGGCTAATATGAATATGCTGGGATTGCAGCATATATCTGTACAAGTTCAGCATTCAGGTGAGATTCAGTTGAAGACATTTTTGTTTTCATAGGTTACAAATAAAAATGCTCTCAAAATTGAATGCATCAGCATTTGAACAAATCAGAATTTTATTCAGAATTCTCCACCAGTGTAAACACACTCAGATCAAAAAGTAAGATCCATGTGCAAGGGCTCCACTTGATCAACCAAGCAGGGCAAAAAGACTAAATATACAGTCCCTTTGGGCAGAAACACAAAACTGAGGGTTTTTTGGATAGAAAGCTAACAAAAAATTCAAAACAGAGAGTTACAGATATCACAGGCTTGATCCAGATTTAAAAGCTGTGTTCAGACAGTCCAAATAAGATTTTCACCCCATTTAGATTGTAACCAGATTAGTCTGGGCAGTCAAAAACCATGTGAAATCTGATTTTTGCTAATCTGATCTAGACACATTAGGAGGTGGTTTGAAATTTACAGCAGCATTGTACAGATCTGTCTCAAAATCTTTCACTCATTTTTTAAAATAAAACATTTTTCCTATTTTCCTTTAATCTATATTTTCAGATCCCCCACTGAGTTTTTGGTGGTCTAAAGTCCAAAAACTGGAAACCTGGCAACCCTGAAGCCACGTCACCAGCGTGGCTGTAGTTACTGAGGCCTCCAGCAACCCAAGCAGATACACTTGTGACGTCTGGGTGAACAAATCTGATCTGATCACTTACAAATAACAGTGTGAACAGTCATCCCAGCGGATCTGATTAGTCTGCAGTCTAAACACAGCCGAAGAAATCACAAAAACCAGGAACCAAGGCTAGTGAAGTGATCTGGCATTAAATCAGAGTAACAGAGTCGAGGGCCCATTAAAATACTTTGCAAAGAGCTGTAGAACGGAGTACTGATTAACATAAAGCAGGTACAGGTGTGGCTAATCAGTTTTCAGGTGAAGGTGACATCTGGTGGCCAGGTGAGGAAGTGCTCTGTGAGTTGGGAGCAGGCAGAGCAGTACTCAGACATTGGCATCGGCTGGAGTGTTGACTGAACAAAAACGAACTGAAATTAAATATTTTAATCAACAATAAAACAAAAAAATCTCTACCCCCTCACCAGGGCAGGGCAATGCACTGTTCGAGCCCACTGTAAACCCAAGTCAGTGCACCAATCTATTGCTAACTACACACACTCAGCAGGACAATTTAGAGCACCAAATTGACCTGACCTCCATGTTTTTGGACTGTGGAATGAAACTAAACACTCCAGTGGAAACCTACGCAGACTCAGGGAGAACATGAAAACTTCACCTCAGATGGGGACTCGAACCCAAGACCTCAGCACTGAGAGGCACAGGTACTAACCACCAAACCGTAATATGCCAACGTGAAACTCGCATTTATTTATACAGCACATTTAAACACAACACCACTTACCAAAGAGCTGTACGCAGGAAGTAAAAGAACTTCAGTATAAATAAACAATTACAACATTTTAACAGTATAAAATGAACAGCAGTTACATAAAAGCCAAGGAAAAAAAATATACATCTACAGGTGTTAGACAATGAAAGTGAAACAGCTGTCATGTTAGTGTGGGAGGTTTCATGGCTAAATTGGACCAGTTTGGTGGCCAATCTTCATTAATGTCACA